>JAWQFJ010002203.1:42814-75314 GCA_034096865.1 Theodoxus fluviatilis | reverse complement strand
AAGGTCACAGGAGCTCTTCAAAGTTGGATTGTATACATATTTTGAAGTGACCCTGACCCTGAACTATGGAAGATAACTGTTTCAAACTTAATAATTATGTGGGGCACATGTTATACTTTCATCATGAGACACATTTGGTCACATATCATCAAGGTCAAGGTCACTTTGACCCTTATGAAATGTGACCAAAATGGGGTAGTGAACCACTAAAACTAAAAGTGACCATATCTCATGGTAGAAAGTGCCAATAATCACCATTGTGTTTCCTATGTCTTGAATTAACAGCTTTGTGTTGCATGACCTT
Source organism: Theodoxus fluviatilis (assembly GCA_034096865.1). NCBI lineage: Eukaryota > Metazoa > Mollusca > Gastropoda > Cycloneritida > Neritidae > Theodoxus > Theodoxus fluviatilis. The sequence continues at coordinate 75,010 of JAWQFJ010002203.1, read as the reverse complement.
GGATGACCTTGACCTTGGGTCAAGGTCACATGTATTTTGGTAGGGAAAATGTGTAAAGCATTTCTTAGTGTATGATGTCATTGGTAGGTTGAGTTGTTTGACCTTGACCTTGAAGGTCACCTGAAGGTCAAGGTCATATAAAGGTCAAGGTCAAGCATGTGAGTCGTATGGGCTTTGCCCTTCTTGTTTTATTTTTGCATGATAAAAGAAATGAGTAGGGTCGGCAACAACAACAAAATTGGTTGTTGGGATTGCTTGCTGTAACTGTTTTCTTGTTCTTTTTTTGCCTAGTCATTCAATGTGATGTCATACACTGATACAAGGGGCAAAAGAAATTATATTGATGCATAACATTTTGTTTCTTCTCTTTATTTCTTTGATGTGTCTCTGGACAACTAGCTCCTTTAGATTGTAATTGTGGAGAAATGGACATGAGATCCAGCTTGTCCGAAAGATGGGGGGGGGGGGGGCACATTACCATGACCAAAACTTTTTTTTCCATCACTTTTTCTATTATTTACCATACCTGGAAGACTGATGGAGAAGCCCAGAGTCCGTGAGCAAAAATATGTGGGAAAATGTGATCAGCGCATGGTCATCTAAAATGACACAAATTATTCAGATCATGTAAAGTCACGTCATTTCTCAATCTTTCTCAATATCGGTCTCCTGTGCAGAAGTTCACAGCCAGCCACTGGAGCGTGGCAATTGACAGCTGACAGATGGATCAGTAGTAATGCCATAATCCAATTGTCATGCACTCACCAATAGTGGAGTAGCCCCTCTGTGACTCACCAACAACCCCCTCCCCCTGTCCTGCATGGGCAGAACATTGAGCTCAGTAGTAGAATACTGCACCCTTGAAAGCATTCAGTTTCCATCCATGAAAACTTAGCCGTATTCAGCAGTCCCAGCCACCAGATGTTGTGCTGACCACAAAGGCAGGGAATCCGGGTCATGGCTGTGGCCCATGCATAGTGTAGTGCCACATGTGTTATTTGATGAGCTTTTGAAAAAATATGTGACTTTGCTTTGAACATTTGATATGACATTCAAGGTTTACTAGCACTGCACCTTAAGGCCTCCGCACACGAGGCAACCAAAGTCTCTTGCCACGTTGTTTGCGGGCGGTTGCTTGCCATGTGCCAGGCAATGCTGGAGACTGCAGCTCGCACACGCTTCCACTGTGATTTTTCACCTCTTGCCACGTTGCAAACACATCAACCCGCGGACACACAATTCTGCGTGTGACCTGCATTTCGAAATTTACATTGTACAAGCTTTCAAGACCTATAGATGCATTCAACATACAGCTTTGATAAATTAATGCTGTTCATGGCTTACATTTTCTTTGGATGGGGTTTCTAGTGTCCCCAAATTCAGCGTTTTCTGAGCGAAGCGAAGACGTCCGCCATTAAATGTGCAATAGCCGCGAGTACACGAGAACGAGGCTCTTGGTGGATTCACAGAGAGTGGCACGCCACTGCCCCCAAAACTAGAACAGGTTTAAACTCGAGCAACTCAGTTGCTGGTGGCGTAGAAAGTTGCTTGGAATGCCAGTTGCTTTCAACCGACATCGCACACGAAGCAATGTATGGCGAGCAATCGAGTTGCCCGAGTAGAGTTGCCTTGTGTGTGGAGGGGAGGCCTTTAGGAAATTTTGCATGGGATGAGCAGCGTTTTGAGAATGGGGTACTGAAAGCCACCTCTTCATACAGGTCTCCAGTATATCTGTCAGCAGGTGATCATTGAATGCTTACCTGGCCTTCACTTGTACAATTGCTGGACAGTGCTAACTGAGGCAGTTATATATTTGTTTGTCATTAGGTTATGCTTACTGAGGAGTGGCTGAAATAACTTGTTGCTGATAATGTGCATTCATGCATGACCTTTTTTTAAACTGCTGGACAGAGTTTTGGAAGCAAATTTTATGGTTACTATACTAAGCTCAACACAGATCCATTTATACAATTTATATGTGATTGTTTGCTTGCAACTACTGAATTAGACAGTGCAGATCCATTTATGGATTCACATACTACATGTACACTACAGACACACTACACATACACACACACACACACACACACATACACACACACACACACACACACACACACACACACACACACACACACACGCACACACCCTATAAAATAGTTCTGGTTATGGTAACCCAATCAACCTTTTTTTTCCATTGACTGTAAACCTTTTTTCCCATCTTTTAAAAGGAAAGTAATTGATTGTAAGCAATGAACTGCTTGTTGTTCCATCTGCCCTGCCCTATGAGCACTGGGAATCCACTATTTATGTTTTTTAATGTGTTTTCAGGGAAATAAGAATTTTTGGGTTTTGTTCAAACTTGAAATATAACCTTTTCTAACTAAAAAAAGCCATGTTACTGTGACCACAACTATTTTGTTTGCCTATGCATATAATTATTTGGTTGCAGCTGGTCAATGCAGATCTGGTATGCACATATGCTTGTTTGGTTGCAGTGGTCAATGCAGATATATATCTGTTATGCATTTGATTGTTTGGTTGCAGCTGGTCAATGCAGATCTGTTATGTTATGCATATTTGTTTGGTTGCAGCTGGTCAATGCAGATCTGTTAATGTTATGTTATGCATATTTGTTTGGTTGCAGCTGGTCAATGCAGATCTGTTATGTTATGCATATTTGTTTGGTTGCAGCTGGTCAATGCAGATCTGTTATGCTTTTGATTGTTTGGTTGCAGCTGGACAATGCAGATCTGTTATGTTATGCATATTTGTTTGGTTGCAGCTGGTCAATGCAGATCTGTTATGTTATGCATATTTGTTTGGTTGCAGCTGGTCAATGCAGATCTGTTATGCATTTGATTGTTTGGTTGCAGCTGGTCAATGCAGATCTGTTATGCTTTTGATTGTTTGGTTGCAGCTGGACAATGCAGATCTGTTATGCATTTGATTGTTTGGTTGCAGTGGTCAATGCAGATCTAATGCATTTGATTGTTTGGTTGCAGCTGGACAATGCAGATCTGTTATGCATTTGATTGTTTGGTTGCAGTGGTCAATGCAGATCTAATGCATTTGATTGTTTGGTTGCAGTGGTCAATGCAGACCTGTAAATGTAATGCAATTGATTGTTTCATTGTTTGGTTGCAGCTGGACAATGCAGATGAACAGGCAGCCCAGGTCAGAAGAGAACTTGATGGACGACTACACCTTGTGGAAACCATGGCAAGGGTCAGTGGCAAATTTGTGTGTGTGTGCTGTGAATGTGTTTGTGTGCTGTGAATGTGTTTGTGTGTGTGTGCTGTGAATGTGTTTGTGTGTGTGTGTGCTGTGAATGTGTTTGTATGTGTGTGCTGTGAATGTGTTTGTGTGTGTGTGTGTGTGTTGTGAATGTGTTTGTGTGTGTGTGCTGTGAATGTGTTTGTGTGATGTGAGTGTGTGTGTGTGGTGTGAGTGTGTGTGTGTGGTGAGAGTGTATGTGTGCTTGTGTCTGGGTCTACGTCTGTGTGTGTGTGTGTGTGTGTGTGTGTGTGTGTGGTGTGAGTGTGAGTGTGTGTGTGTGTGTGTGTGTGTGTGTGTGTGTGAACACCTTTAAAAGGCACTGCTTCAATACAACAGGGTGATTCAGAGAGTTCTCATCAACACCTTAGTTGTACCTCAGGTAGACATTACACTTGGTAATAATGGCCTTCTCGTTGTGGGAAGACAGGAGAGTGGATTGAACCAAGAGCTGCATTTTCCAGATGTTAGTCATTTATATCCACAGCATTCACAGAGCAACCACAAAAGCATTCACAGAGGAGTGCTGTCAATGTGGACTTGCACAACATTTCCTTGAACTTACAAAGTGGCTATGCAAGCACTTGGTACAATAGCGTCTCTCTGAAAGCTTTTGCTAACTATCGATGCAAGTTGCTGCACCTGGAAAAGGCAGCTTGGGCCAGGAGTGGGATGAAGTGAAATCAATTCCTGCCTCAAACTGGTTGGGTGTGCTACCTTGAAGTGGACCTTCACAGTTGTGGCATGCCGGTCACTTCCTAGTGTGTGAGGAGCAGAAAAAGGCTAAGTGGACCCCAGGCCTCCAGTTATGCAGGGAAGGTCATGGTCTGCAATTTGGTACCACTACCCATGAGAGAGTGTGTGTGTTGTGTATTGGGAGGAGGGGTTGGAGGATGTGTGTGTGTGGGGGGCGGGGGGGGGGGGGGGGGGGGGGGGGGTTGGGGGTTGGGATGTGTGTGTGTGTGTTTGTGTGTGTGTGTTGGGGAATGTGTGTTTTGTGGAGTGTGTGTTTGTGTGTGGGATGGTGGGTGGGGTGGGGGGGTGTCTATAGGTGTTTGTATGTGTGTTATGTTTTTGTGTGGTGTATGTGAATGTGTGTGTGCATGCGTGTGCATGTGTTTGTTGTGTGTATGTGTTTAGTGTATGTGTGTGTGCTTCTATGTGTGTCTGTGTCTCTGTATGTGTGTGCTTGTGTGTATATGTATATGTTTGTATAAACTGGAAGAGTATGATGAGAAAGGGTAGGGAAACAGTCATGTGGGGTAGGGAAGAAACTAAGTTACCTCAATCAGATGACCCAATACCAGTTGACAGATTGAACTAACATTTTTTGACTCACATGCGAAGCAAAAGTGAGTCTATGTACTGAGCCGTGTCGTCCGTCCGTCCGGGCGGGCGTCCGTCCGTCCGTAAAAAACTTAAACGTTGGATTTTTCTCGGAGACTATTAAGTCTATCAACACCAAATGTGGCATGATGGTGTATGATGACAAGGCCTCAAAAAACGTACATAGTGACTTGACCTTGCTTCAAGGTCAAGGTCACAGGAGCCATAAATGTGGTCTCAAAAACAGTCATTTTTCACATTTTCCCAATTTTCTCCCACGTTATTGAGAATGGCGACCTTAGCTACAAGTGGTATATAGGTCAAAGCAAGCCCTATCTTTTGATACCAGTTTGGTTGACCTTGCTTCAAGGTCAAGGTGACAGGAGCTCTTCAAAGTTGGATTGTATACATATTTTGAAGTGACCTTGACCCTGAACTATGGAAGATAACTGTTTCAAACTTAATAATTATGTGGGGCACATGTTATACTTTCATCATGAGACACATTTGGTCACATATCATCAAGGTCAAGGTCACTTTGACCCTTATGAAATGTGACCAAAATGGGGTAGTGAACCACTAAAAGTGACTATATCTCATGGTAGAAAGTGCCAATAAGCACCATTGTGCTTCCTATGACTTGAATTAACAGCTTTGTGTTGCATGACCTTGGATGACCTTGACCTTGGGTCAAGGTCACATGTATTTTGGTAGGAAAAATGTGTAAAGCATTTCTTTGTGTATGATGTCATTGGTAGGTTTAGTTGTTTGACCTTGACCTTGAAGGTCACCTGAAGGTCAAGGTCATATAAAGGTCAAGGTCAAGCATGTGAGTCGTATGGGCTTTGCCCTTCTTGTTGTTCTTTTTTGTTCATTTTCAATGCAAAAATGTGTTTAAAAGTTTATTTGTGATATTGCACTCAATCTTTTTTCAAAATAATGGTATCACTGTGTAGGGAGAGGCAGGGGAGATGGTGCATTGCAGGACATACATGTAACTGTTACCCTATGAAGAGATTTGTCTTGCCATACTGCAGTGGGAGAGACCCGTGTTGGATTTGTGTGCCCTTGCTTTTCGATTGAAGATGTCTGAAGTTTTGTCCCTGCGTTCTGCAGACAAGGAAGCACCCTAAGTTTGTGGTGAAGGAAATGGAAAGCATGTACATTGATGAGCTCAAGTCCTCCATCAACCTCCTCATGGCTAACCTGGAAAGCCTGCCTGTCTCCAAAGGGGGTGCAGACTCCAAGTACTCCCTGCAGAAACTCAAGCGCTACAACAGGTGAGTTTGCACTGTTGAGATTTTCTGTGAAAGTTGGCTTTGCCTCACTCACACCATAACCCCCCATCAGGTGAGATTCCACCATGAATTCCCCTGTGGGTTTTGGGTAAGAATTGACCTACCTCATCTCCCTGCACATTTCTTAAGAGGGAAATAACTAGGGAAATTGTGGCTTGACTTGCTTTGTGTACTAACCAACTCTCATGAATTCTTGTGCTTAATGGTCTCAAATAGCCTTCTAAGGCTGAAAAGCTGCAAAACTCCATCCATCCCTCTGTGAAGATTTTTTGTGAAGGTTTATTTTTATCTTATTCATGCACTGAATTAGGTGAGTTTCCAATGTGAAGATTTAATGTGATTCATGGACACAAATGAGTTTTCACTGTGAAGATTATTTGTGAAGGATTGCTTTTGCCTCACTCATTCATGGACACAAAGAAGTTGCCTCCGTGGATAATGTGTCAGTGAAGGATTGTTTTTGCCTCACTCATTCATGGACACAAACAAGTTGCCACCGTGGAAATGTCAGTGCAGGATTGTTTTTGCCTCACTCATTCATGGACACAGAGGAGTTGCCACTGTGGAAATGTCAGTGAAGGATTGTTTTTGCCTCACTCATTCATGGACACAGAGGAGTTGCCACTGTGGAAATGTCAGTGCAAGATTGTTTTTGCCTCATTCATGGACACAAACAAGTTGCCACTGTGAAGACTCTTTGTTTAGAATAGTTTTTACCTGACTCAGTAATGGAAAAAAATGGGTTTCCACTAAAGATTTTCAGTGAAGTTAGATTTTTGCCTTACTCAAGTGATACAACAGGCCAGTTTGTACTGCAGAGAACTCCAATTGGAGGGGGTCCTACTTCTGATTTACTCATACACCACTGCAGGTGCATTTCCACTGCAAAAGTCTGCAGTGAAAAAGTTATGCCAAATTCAAAAGCCTCAATAGTATGGTTTTCCCTTCACAGCAATGTTTTGCAGTGAATAAGTTTTGTCATATCTAATAGCCCCAGCTGGTGAGCTTGTATTGTGTGTTCTATGATGACTTGATTTTACCTCACTGACTAGCCACAAAAGATAAAGATTTTCTACACCAAAAATGATTCTGCAGTGGGTGATATTTTTTGTAAAATGAACATACCATTGTAGGTGATTTTTATTGACTCACATGCGAAGCAAAAGTGAGTATGTACTCAGCCGTGTCGTCCGTCCGTCCGTCCGTCCGTCCGTCCGGGCGTAAAAAACTTAAACGTTGGATTTTTCTCGGAGACTATTAAGTCTATCAACACCAAATGTGGTATGATGGTGTATGATGACAAGGCCTCAAAAAACATACATAGTGACTTGACCTTGCTTCAAGGTCAAGGTCACAGGAGCCATAAATGTGGTCTCAAAAACAGTCATTTTTCACATTTTCCCAATTTTCTCCCACGTTATTGAGAATGGCGACCTTAGCTACAAGTGGTATATAGGTCAAAGCAAGCCCTATCTTTTGATACCAGTTTGGTTGACCTTGCTTCAAGGTCAAGGTCACAGGAGCTCTTCAAAGTTGGATTGTATACATATTTTGAAGTGACCTTGACCCTGAACTATGGAAGATAACTGTTTCAAACTTAATAATTATGTGGGGCACATGTTATACTTTCATCATGAGACACATTTGTTCACATATCATCAAGGTCAAGGTCACTTTGACCCTTATGAAATGTGACCAAAATGGGGTAGTGAACCACTAAAAGTGACTATATCTCATGGTAGAAAGTGCCAATAAGCACCATTGTGCTTCCTATGTCTTGAATTAACAGCTTTGTGTTGCATGACCTTGGATGACCTTGACCTTGGGTCAAGGTCACATGTATTTTGGTAGGAAAAATGTGTAAAGCATTTCTTTGTGTATGATGTCATTGGTAGGTTTAGTTGTTTGACCTTGAAGGTCACCTGAAGGTCAAGGTCATATAAAGGTCAAGGTCAACCATGTGAGTCATATGGGCTTTGCCCTTCTTGTTTCCTCTATGAAATTTTTCTGCTGCTGCCTGTGCTAGGTTTAATAACTTTAAAGCCACTCCAGATAAGAGTTTACTGCCATTACCACAGAGGATGAGATTTATCTGAACAAGTACCTCAAGAAATGAGGAGTGGCTGAAACGATGCATTTCAACTAGAGATGACCATTTTCCTGGGGTCATTTCATTTTTCCTGCCCTACCTTTGCAGTCAATGTACCAATATTGTCTGTATAGTGCTACTAGTTTAGTTATACCTGCTGTGTCAATATTTGGTGCTTGCCTTGTAGAATATATAAGAATACTGTTAGAAAGCTGTTTACTGTGTAGAGGTGTGTTATTGCACAGGTATTAAATCCACTTTTCCACTCACCACAGGCGAGCAGTAATTTCCTTAGGCTTGATAAAACTTCGGAGTGGCTTACCCCACAGGCTGGTAAAAAAAGAAGAAGAAGAAGAAATAAAACACTTTGATACTGTTTCCTCTGCTCTGTGACTTGATTGCAACAGTCATGTCATCAGCTTTAATGTCCGCTATGTTTCTCATTACTAGATAAGACCCCACAAACTGTCATGTAGATGTTTGGTTCACAAAGAGGATGAGTTTGAGTTTTGATGGATCGGGTTGGTGATACATACTGCAAGTAAGCCACTGGCAGGGAAAAGAAGTGGAAAGAAAGGGACCAAGAATAGAGAGAATATGAACACAGGAAAAGAAATTTGTTTCAAGATAAATGGTACTACAATTCAGATGGGCTAGGAAAAAACCTTTCGGGCTAGTAAATGTTATGATCAACTGGGTTGGGAGTGTTGTTTTTAGCCCCCTCAAAATGTGTAGCTTTGAACCAAGGTAACAAGCTGAAAAATTACGCACAGATGTACAAATGATTGCTGAACACATTAGACTTGCAAAAAAAAAAATGGTATCTCTTGTGATTTCTATGGTGTACAATGTTTAAATTAGTGATGTCACAAACTTTTTCTTCGTTTTTTAATGTCAGCACAACAGTCAGAAACAGTTCCATAAATCGTATAAAAACTAGTAATGTTTCACTGTGTAGCGCTTTTTTGTTTGCATTCAATTCAGGATATGAACACACCGCCCACTTTGTCATGATAAAGGGGCAAAAATCACTCTCTGCCTCTGTGTGTGTGCGTGTGTGTGTGTGCATGTGTATTCGATAACTCATGACATACAAAAAGCAGAAAAATTAAACTTGGCATGAATTTTATTTGTGGAATGTAATAATCAATAATAATAATGAATAGCATTTGTATAGCGCACTTCTGTACAACTCAATGTTTGTCATATATATACAAAATGTCAAAAACATCCCTCAATCAGTGTTAGAAAAATCTTAGAGAGAAAAATTATCCATACTATGTGCCACTTGCAATGTATGGCTGTTGTGTTGAAACTGAGCTTTCCTTTTTTTTCTCGTTTTTTTTTGGTATTAAGTTTATTCTAAAATGTTGAGTGTGTTGTACTTGTAGATGTCATAGCTTTCATGAAATGTTAGACTGTGCTGTGAAGTTCAGAGCTGTTAGCAGTTCGCTCTTGTACTATCAGAGCTGTTAGCAGTGCGCTCTTGTACTATCAGAGCTGTTATCTGTGTTCTCTTGTACTATCAGAGCTGTTAGCAGTTCGCTCTTGTACTATCAGAGCTGTTAGCAGTGCGCTCTTGTACTATCAGAGCTGTTAGCAGTGCGCTCTTGTACTGTCAGAGCTGTTAGCAGTGCGCTCTTGTACTGTCAGAGCTGTTAGCAGTGCGCTCTTGTACTATCAGAGCTGTTAGCAGTGCGCTCTTGTACTGTCAGAGCTGTTAGCAGTGCGCTCTTGTACTGTCAGAGCTGTTAGCAGTGCGCTCTTGTACTATCAGAGCTGTTAGCAGTGCGCTCTTGTACTATCAGACTTGTCAGCTGTGTGAAGAGGGCTGCTCTTGATTTCATTGTGATCTGTATTTTTTATATCAGAGCTTTTCCTAGTTGACTTCTGTGACATAGATGGCTGAATTATTTCCACCCTTCCATGATGAGTGTGTCGGGTTTATCCAACATTATCAAGTTGTCCAAAAGCAAGAATGTCTATTGGATACATTTATCAGCACCTAATGGACAGATGTGTTATTAACTTTTAATGTCCTGTACTGCTCCTAACAGCTCGTGAGTCTAAATCCTAAAGCACTTGTAACCACACCTGTTTCAGGTCGGCCTGAACTTTTTTTATTTGTTTGTTTTAGAAGAGGGCAGATTGAACATAAATCAAGTTTCTCTATAGCTGAAAATGCCTCTTTTTAAAAAATAAGATATAAATAGTGGATTCCCTGAGTGCTCATAAGGCAGGGAAGATGAGATGGCATGCAGATCATTGTTTATGATCAGTTTCTTTCTTCTCCTTTTTTATGAAGAAAAAAATAGTCACTTAGGTTACCTTAAACCACAGTTTTTAGTTTTTTTCCCTTAAGTATTGAATGGGGATGTTTCAGGTGTCTGAGCTTTTCTAAAAGCATCTTAGCATGAGAATGTTAGAGACTGCTTGTTTGGTTATAAAGTTGTCCAGAAAAGCATTGATGTGTTACAGAATGGAAATGTACAGTTAAGCGAGTTTCTTTTGAGATTTATACGAGTAAACAATATTTGTTAAAGCTATCCCATGGGGTTCTCAGCTTATCTGCCATGGAATGCAAAGTTGACCATGAAGTTTTAGATCTGTTCAAATGAGGAAGACATGATCCAAGATATCAAAACCATCTTGGGGTAAGGACTTTGTGGCACTGTAATGAAGAGCTTTTCCCAGCTTGATGCGGTGCCTAATGCAGGCTTGAACTGTGCCCATTGCAGACAGCTAGGGGAAATGTTTGAGATGACCCTGCCCTTGCTTTCCCTCACCCAGCTCCCCAACACGGTGTAAGTGGCTGTGGGGTCCTGCTCTTTGGGCCTCCTTGTCTGTCTTCCCTCCTGCCCTTGGCGTGTTTCCTTGGGCGGACACTTCCAGGGGAGGGTTTCTTTCTCAGTGGTGGTGGTGGCGGCTGAATATGACCCTGTAACACAGGAACATATCTCATGCTTTTCCTTGTGATTCGTCCATTGGGTGTTATTTGCTATAGACTAATCTACTTACTCTCCTGGATTGGGTGAACATTCTAATTGATTTTGTTACCTAATAATGATCTGTTTTATTCAATTGGTGTTGAAGATTGGGTTCTACTCGCATTCCTCCCTCTTCTTTTTTCTTCGTTATTTATTTTGGTGGGAAGGTTCAGTCCTACATGACCAGGTTGAACTGGATTCATTATTGATCATGCATTTTGCTTTTGTGATATGCTGAATTTATCTGAAAGAATATATTTCATACTTTGTGAAAGATTTTCATGTTGGATAGATGGCTTTTATTTATTGAACAAGAAAAAAGGATACTGTGGTGATTTTCTTTAGATTTAATTTAGTTTGTTTGTTTGCTTGTTTTTGTTGTTGCTGCTGCTAATGATGATAATGAGATGAGTATTAGGAAGGAAGCTACTATCATCTTGACAATGGCGATTACACAGCTTTGTGAGGGCCGCTGACAGTGGCTGAAGGTTGGTAGCATGACTTTCTACAGAGAGGGCATGACAAGAGATGGTCTTTTTCTTCTAGACTGGTTTTACTCCGCCTCATCTCCTGCTGCTGTGCAGGGAGCAGCAGTGGTGGCCTTCCTGGCTTGGCATCAGTTTTCAAGGGGTGAATGCAGCACCCTGTGTGCAGTTTTTGCAGCATTACTCCGCCTTCACCGAGAGGCTACTGTTTTCTCATGTCTACCAATTGGCTGCTGTTTTCACTAACCAGCAGAGTGCCTGGTGTGTTCTCACACCTACACAGTAACTGCTGTTTGTACCTGGCACACAAGGTGGATGCAATTGCCTTATGTCCTTAGAGTTGCTGGATCTTTCTTCTAATCATCGTGTCACCAGAGTTGCCAACATTTCTTTGAATCCATGTGAAGTGGATGCTCTTTCCATGTCTTTTTGTGTAGACTGGTTGCTGTGTTGTTTTCTCCAGCTGTCACAAAACTGCTGTTGCATCCTCTCGTTCACACAAACCATGGATGCTTTTACAGCTTGTCCATGTGTAATGACTGTTTTGTCCATGTCTCCACATAGGCAGATATTGCTGTGGAATTTCCTCTTGTTGACATGGTCATGAGTGACATGGCACTTTTATCTTGTGGAGAGAGAAAAACTGCTGTTTACCTGCCTCCACATGGACACAGGTTGTTTTGCCATGCTTTCTCCTCCAAACAGTCGAGATATTTTCCTCCTGTTCACACAGATTGGAGAGCCGTTTCCCAAGTCAATGTTACCTTTTCAGGCTTTTCAGGTTTTTCAGGGTTTTTTGGGTCAGTTATCCGGACTTTTTAGAGGGTTCATTTTTTTTTTTAAGGAGACTGGCTTTCCGAGTATGGAAATGAAGGCCCCCAAAGGCAAGATCTACACAGAGTGATCAACCCAAGAGTGCTTGAGTCAAACCCTGCAGGAGCCAACCCAGCCGTTATGTAGACCAAAATGGGGATCCGAAGAAAAAAACTGGCATCCCAACCATTTTGTTGCATGCCTTCCAAAGCGACCTGAAGCTAGATGTTCCCAGTCCACTAATCAGGCTCACAATGCAAGAGCTGAGAAGAGAAAAGCTGTTGACATTAGAGACTTCCTTTCCCCCCCCCCCCCAAATAAAAAAGCCAAGTTAGAAGAGAATCCATGGCTTCATGCCAAGTGCTGCAGGCTTTCCTCTAAAATTGCCAGTTCCTGTACTTCTCCAGTAAGTCCATTAAAGTTGTCGGTGAAACAAGTAAGTGATAGTCCTGCCTCCTAGTCCTGTGCTTCGCCGCTTCAATATTGCATACCCCAAAAAAAGTTCAGGCTTTTTTTGGTTACCCACTTCTCATCCCTGAATGTAGAAAAGGGCCTCTCAGACTTGCATCTGTGATATTACCAAGTGGCCACAGACTGGTGTAGTAGTTGCTGTGAATGAACTCGTACATCATGAGGGCTTTGACAGTTTGGGCACTGTTAATGGAGTTTTACTGTCAGAGATTGAAAAGACTGGGTGTGTTTATTCACCAGATGCCTTGGCTGACCTTTGCAGTTTCTGCCTTGCCTGTAGCATTGTGGCTTGCCTTGTCAGCTCAGTTTTCAGCTTTAGTATTGAGAGAGAGAACAAACCATTGACATTAATGAACAAATGGTAAATTGAAGAAGCCTCTATTTCAGTGGCATACACATCCAATGCAAACTCTTTCATAGTGGGTGAGATATCTATGACAGTAATCTGAATTATTCAAATTTTACCAATGCTTACTAATCATCAAAGTAAGAGTCATTGCTTTCAGGTGAAGTTATATTGTAACATCTGCGTTGATTAGGTTTGTACAGATATATATACTAGTAGCTCTGGTTATTACCGCATTGTCATTACTCAGAAGAGTCTTTTCAGGATTTTTACAATGTATCTCTATATGCATTGACAAATGTTGTTCATGTAGGACTTGCAGTGCTGGACAAACAAATAAAAAGTGGTGTTCCTCCTCCTCCTCTTCTCTGAACACTGGACAAAGAGTTACACATGCATCTTTTATGTATCTAGGTTTATGGTTAGATATTATCCGATAAATATATCTCTGAATACCTTTTTATCTATACTATACTTATATATCTTTCAGCAGAACACTCGCTTTTTATTTTCCCATAGACAGAGTAGGGGAGGGAGAGAGAGAGAGAGAGAGAGAGAGAGAGAGAGAGAGAGAGAGAGAGAGAGAGGGGGGGGTGGGGGGGGCATTCATGCATTTGGATGTGTGAGAGTGTATTTGTGTGTGAGAGAGAGAGAATGCATGTTTGTGTGCATGCAAGTGTGTGTGTGAAGGAGAAATATTATCAGCAGCTTTTTCTCCTGCTGTTAGGTATTGAGTATCTATCAAGGTGATTGTTATGGATGTTTTTCCGCTCGCAGCAGCTAGCTGTAGACTTTACAACACATGGGACGAAGTTGTATTTACTTGCTGCTGCTGCTGATTTATAGATTTTTGTGTGCTGGTGTAACAGTCTCTCTCTCTCTCTCTCTCTCTCTCTCTCTCTCTCTCTCTCTCTCTCTCTCTCTCTCTCTCTCTCTCTCTCTCTCTCTCTCTCTCTCTCTCTCCCTTCCCTCCTCCCTCCTCCCCCCCCCCCTCCTCCTCCTCCTCCCCCTCCTCCTCTACCCCCCCTCCTCCTTCCTTCCTCCTCCTCCTTCCTTCCTCCTCCTCCTTCCTTCCTCCTCCTCCTTCCTTTCTCCTCCTCCTTCCTCCATTCTCCTCCTCCTCCTCCTCCTCCTCCTCCTCCTCCTCCTCCTCCTCCCCCCTTCCTCCTCCTCCTCCTCCTCCTCCTCCTCCTCCTCCTCCTCCTCCTCCTCCTTCTTCTCCTCCTCTCTCCTCCTTTTCCTCCTTCCTCCCTTCCTCCCTCCTCCTCCTCCTCCCTCCCTCCCTCTTTTCTCCCTCCTCCTCCTCCTCCTCTCTCCCTCCTCCTCCTCCTCCTCCTTCCTCCTCCTCCTTTCTCCCTTCCTTCCTCCTCCTCCTCCTCCTCCTCCTCCTCCTCCTCTTCCTTCTCCTCCTCCTCCTCCTCCTCCTCCTCCTCCTCCTCCTCCTCCTCCTCCTCCTCCTCCTCCTCCTCCTCCTCCTCCTTCTCCTCCTTCTCCTTGTCCTCTTTTCCTCCTCCTTCTTCTCTTTTCCTCCTTTCCTCCTCCTCCTCCTCCTCCTCCTCCTCCTCCTCCTCCTCCTCCTCCTCCTCCTCCTCCTCCTCCTCCTCCTCCTCCTCCTCCTCCTCCTTGTCCTCCTCCCCCTTTCCTCCTCCTCCCCCTTTCCTCCTCCTCCCCCTCCCCCCCCCCTTTTTTCCCTCAAAGTCTCCATGTAGTGTTTGTATTTAGACAAACAAAAAACAAAAAAGATTTTACTGTTGACTTGAACTTTATGTATATTTAAATTTATTATATAAAGCAAGATTTCTCTCCTGCTGAAAACCCCTTTTTTAACTTAGTGGATTCCCTGAGAGCTCATAGGTCAGGGAAGATGGGACAGCACACAGACTATCTTCCTTTTGCCTGGCAAGTTATACAAGTTATGATTTAGCTGTGGGGTGCTGTGACTTTTGAAAACAAAAATGTTGACAGGCTGTGAGAATTCCTGTTTGAGAATCTCTCTTCACTGTGTGTAGCAACTTGACTCTGTGGAGTTACGTGAACACATCTCTCCTTACTGCTGTTTGGTGTTCACATTTCTAGTTACTATCACCATGTCAAGGTGTATGCATTTGAACATTTCTAAACACTGTCATTAGGTTTAATACTTCTTCTACCATTTTGTTATCCCGCTGTGATACAGAGTCATTCTGTGGGTTTTTCATTTGTCTTCTTAAAGTTTCTCCACATAATTTTTTCCCAGCTGTCTCCCAGTCCGGAGTTGTGTACATATGTACTATGTGGCTCTACTGAATGGTTAAACTTACAGCCTGGTCTTGCAATACATGATGGAGTCAGACTGAGTGTGTTTCTCATGGCAGGGCACACCATGCTTCCCTCTCCAAGCTGGACATGAATGAGGACAACGAGCCAGGCCTATCCAAAATGGACGTCGTACTCCAGTTCACACTGGAGGTAAGCTTTGTCACTTGTTTAATCCAGGGTGAAATGTTTGTTGTTATATTTGAAAGACAGACATTACACACTCTACCAGTAGTGTCAGCTTGCATTTTAGCTGTAAACGTTTTGATATGGTCATGGGGCTATTGCACTTATTATTGACATTTACATTTATCACCAATTTGAAAAGCTTCTTGCACAATTTTTGCTGTTTGAATGAAGCAGTAATCCTTTGATTTAATTGTAATTTTGAACTTCTTAATCAGGTGCTTTATTCTTGGGGCAGTATATGCAAAACATTTCTCTAACTTGCTTTTGAACTCAGAGCTGTTCAGGTTCAATGAAGAGAGGGTCTGAATGCAGTTTTCTCTTGTTTCTCTGCAACAACTCAGTTGCTTTGTCATCTCCATGTAGGCTCATTTTGCCATTCCACTCTCTTCAAATTCTCCATTGTAGTAATGGCTCCCTGTGGGTTGGGGGTCAGAATAGACCCACTGCTTCTCCCTACACGATTTATAAGAGTCGAATAAATAGGGACATCATGACTTGATTAGCACTTACTCTAAACCCTCTAGTGATTTTTGTGCTTAATGGCCTTACATAGCCTACCAAGGCTGATAGGCCTTAAAACTCCACCCATCCATTTGTAGTAATGCAGTATTTACCAAGTGACGTTTAAACATTGGTGGGCCTCTCTGTACTCTACACTGTACCTCCTGGTCACTGGGTCAAATTGATCCATCCTCCACTGACACCTTCTTACAGACATGCATACAATGGATAGGATGATTGGACAGTGAGATGCAAGTTCCACATGAAGCATTCCTACTGAATGCAGCCTGTCCATTCCACCAGGAGCGGAGCTATGCACATTACATTTACTGCTCTCACAGGTACCTGCTTCAATCCCAGCTTGAGAGAGGCCATGTAAGTTTATCGCCTTGCCCAAGGTCAGAACTGTAGGACCTTGGCAGCCTCAAATACCACACCTTCTGGAGAATGTTGCGGAAGCAGGTGTAGCAAGTATTACCAAACCATGAATCAACCACAAAGCAAACATCTTAACCTCTGGAAATATAACAGCATTGCAGTTCATGGTGCAGTCAACAGGATGAAGGCAGCACATTTAAAGTTTATATCAGAGCATCTTGATGTTACTTTTGCATCTGGTCATCAGGTGTACCCCTTAGTCCTCAAAGAATCAAAAGTGATTGCCAATCCCCTTCCTTTCAAGAGGGTCCTGGGTCTTCTCCCAGATACCCAGGCCTGCTGACTGGTGGTCATTTTGTAGTAGGCTTCTTGCACTGTGCACTTGCTTTGGCTGTGGCAGGTGCATGTGATAGAGGTGAAGGGGCTGCGCTCCCTGGCGCCCAACAAGATCGTCTACTGCACCATGGAGGTGGAGGGCGGGGAGAAGCTGCAGACAGACCAGGCAGAAGCCTCCAAGCCATGGTAGGCTGGCCTTGGCCCTGGAGGGGTGCAGCATGGGTCATTGGTGTGTCTTATGTGTCGTTGGTGTGTCTTATGTATTGTTGGTGTGCCTTGTCTGGTATGTCTCAGCTGCCAAAGTGTGTCAGGTGTGTGTCATACTCTGAATTTTGTAACTGTGTGTTAGAGATGTGTCATGCAATGAGTTGAGATGACTTTTCTGTAAGCAATATGCATGAGCCCATGATGCTGCAGCAATAGAACTGTCAATAATCATAATAGAGGCTTTTAATATGATGACTTAGAAGAATAAAAACTTTTGCTGATCTTCTAAAGCAATTTTTTTATTTTTCCAAATATTTTTACCACATGTATTTGTAGTTGTGGTGATGGTGACTGTGGGGATACAAGTATGCAGCTGCTGTGACATGTGCTCAGTGGCAAATAGTAGAAACAAAGCATATGCATGTAGCTTTTATGTATGGTGTTGGGGCAATGGACTAGCTTCATTTACTTGATTTTCTTTGATTTTTACAGCAGAAGCTGCATTCTTGCAGATCTGTGACTGACTTGGTGTGACTTAGTGACAGTTTGAGCACAAAAGATCAATAACTCATGATGCCTCACTGTCCAAGTGCCCTTCTTTGTTACCGTCTTATTTTACCTGACACCACTTAGGGTGTCTGAGTTACTGCTTAAGAAACTATCTCTATAGATGGATGGATGTATGGCCTTTTGATCATTGCTGGCTGATGGAGTGAGTCTCTGACTTGATGTTGTGGCCACCTGCAGCTGGGACACCCAAGGAGACTTCACCACCAGCCATCCTCTGCCCGTGGTGAAAGTCAAGCTCTACACAGAGAGTTCCGGCATGCTCAGCCTGGAGGACCGAGAACTGGGCAAGGTGAGCTTATCCACTCTGTCCAGATTCAACTTCTCAGACCTGGTGACACTTTCATCATGTCCCAAAATAGTGCTTGTGTTACAGATCCTGTCCTGCCCCACACTGCCTTTGTACACCCCTTGCTGCCATTCCCAAGCCAACATGGCTGTCAGCTTAGCCCGAGCTGCTCTCTCTTTTGTTTCTTTTTTGTGACTCATTGTTTTAAATCGAGCAGTCAAAGGAAGGCCATGTGGAAGTGTTGCCCAATGTTCCCCAAGTGGCCAGTAAGTTTATCACAGTAAGCTTGAGTAGAAAAACCAGAAAGCCATCACACACTTTCTGTCAAGATGAGATATGCAGCTAGGATGGAACATGGCATCAGAGGACATGTTTTGTCATGCCTGAACCCAGCCGCACTACTGATGAGGAGGTAACACTAGTGGCTTCCACTATGTATGTCAGTGACATGGTGTAGGATGTATGTCCATCATGCATCAGTTTCAGGTTAGTTAAGCACATGAATGCAAGTTATCAAAGATTACAATGTACATGTATCTCTTTTATTAGGTAGGACAAACTAGTTTTTGAAATTGTATGAAATGAAGTGGAACTTGCAGGAATCCAAAATGAAATGAAAACGCATGCACAATATCATGGCTCTGTGACAAGTCGAACAGGATTAATAGCCCCTAAAATGTGTAATAATGTGTGCAAATGAGCAAATCGCAATAACTGTCATTTTCAAACTCGCATTAAAACCAAACAAACTGGAACAAAAGTCTCAAATTTGGCAGACATAATCTGTGGACTAATGTCTTCAAGAGCAATTTTTTTGAGATAAAAACAAAACTAATGAATTAACACAGATATATAGTTCCATAAATGACATTTTGTGCAATCTATGCAATAGAAAGGAGCCCAAGAAAAGAAAAAAAAGAGACTTTTTTCAAAACCAGTTTTTTCACATGGGACACTTCCATTGGACAGAACCTAGTGAAGGGCTATGTACTCACCTGCCGAACAACATGGTGCTGATAGGAATTGACTGAGGTGCACCATAGGTTTTATGCATGCAGCTGTAAACAGTTGTAGGTTACTGTGCATTGGATGTGTGCATCTACTTGAAACTGTGGTATTGTTGTTTGTTTCTTTATGAATCTTGCATTGGCATTTGGTTGGATTATGAAGAAATCAGCACTGTTTCTGGAATTAAAATAGCATGAATGTGAGTGTAGATCCAGACAACTTATTTCTTCTTATAATAGTGACTTTCCCCACAGGTTTCATTCTATGACTGCAGTAGAGGTTTTATGCCAGTTTTTAAAGCCTTCTGACTGGTCTTCTTCAGGCTTCTGAGAAGAGGAAAACATGGAACACACAGACTGAAAGTGTCTCTAGCCAGGAACTTGTGCCATCTCCTCGTTGTGGAAAGCACCCCAACCTGATACTGGCTCTTTGCCATTCAAGGACTCAGAGAATTTTTTTGCATACCTGCAGTGCTGTCATGGGTTCTCTTTATCTTGGGGTTAGGAGAATGAAATGTGCATCTAGTTCTTGATTTTAGTGTAAAAAAAGTTATTTGGTCATAGTTAGTACCTTTTAGTAAGCCAATTTCAAGGAGGTGAGAGGTTTTTAGTGAAAGAACTCAGATGTTGCTTGCCATGTTGTCTTTGCCAGGTGGTGATTCGACCCACTGCCAACAGCAGTCGAGCACCTGAGTGGTTCAAGATGCACACTGCCAAAAACTTCCCCGATGATCTTCGCATCAAAATCGCTGTCCGCATGGAAAAGCCTCAGAACATGAAGCATTGTGGGTGAGTGGAATTCATTCCAGAGTCTTTCTCTCTCCTGCTCTCTCTCTCTCTTTCACTCTCTCACACACACACACACTCACACACACACACACACACACACACACATATATACACACATTATCTCTCATACACACATTCTCTCTCACACACACAGGTTAACACATACACACACACACACATCCTTGGATGTCTGACAGTGTCAGGGCTGCCTTGTTTACACCACCCTCTGTTTTTACAGGTACCTGTATGGGTTGGGAAAGACTGTATGGAAAAAGTGGAAGAAGAGGTACTTCGTGCTGGTGCAGGTATGCCTTTTTTTCTAAGCACAGTGACTCAAGTCTTATTCGTGGGATTGATCTTGTTGGTCAGGATGCTAGTGGCGATGTGGCATTTGGTCATCGATGCCTTTGTTTGAACAAAAACATCCAAAGCACCTGGAATAAGTTCAGCCCAAAAATGAGAAACTTCCAGGATGAAAAGATATTGCTGTGTTGATTCTTCCTATACCATGTTCACCATACCATTGTTCTTCTGGGCTTTGACGTAAACATTTATTTTTAACAATTCCACAAATTGAAAAATGTCAATGATGGTAGCATACTAATGATGGTACTCAATGATTGCTCTGAGCTTATCATCAGGAACATTCCACATAGTTGTAGGGACAGAAATTCTAATATGGACATCATGCAGTGTAACTAATTGATGACTGGGGAGATGTATCGCTCTCATGATGGATGCTGACCGTCTCCTTGCAGGTGTCCCAGTACACATTTGCCATGTGCAGCTACAGGGAGAAGAAGCCAGACCCAACAGAAATGATGCAACTGGACGGCTTCACTGGGGACTACTGTGAACCTCTGCCTGGTAAGATGGGTGTGTCTCTCCTGTTTCTACTGCTCCTGGTGTTGATAAAAATAGCTTACATATAGTTAGGACAGTATTTAGCTTTTAAAGATATATTTAGTGTCTCAAATATGCTACTCCTTCAGAACTTTTTTTCCCATGTGACTAATAGGGGGGGGGGGGGGGGGGAATCAGATTCTGTATTAAGGTCTTTTTGTGGCAACAATTGCTCGTTTTCAGAATAGTGTTTTTAAAATTTTATATATATCCTTTTCCTTGTGTGTGTGTGTGTGTGTGTTGTCATGCTCTTCGTAAGAATATAGTTTTATAGTAATTACAAGGGGACAAATTTGACTGCCACCATCTGACATTAGATGGCAGCACATCATATGAACCTGCCTGCTTTATTCTCGTTGCAGACTTTGAAGGCGGACACTTTTTCTTCAACTTGGTGAAAGAGGGAGACAATGTGACATTTGCCACAGAGGATGAGGGAGAGCGAACATTGTGGGTTCAGGCCGTCTACCGCGCCACAGGCCAGACCCACAAGCCTGTCCCCCCAGTTGTGCAAACCAACAAAATATCAAACACCCAGATCTCTCGAATGCAAGGAGGTAAGCCTCAGAAGAAAGATCAAACACCATTCCAGGAAGAAATTCCCTTGTTTGAAAGCCATGGATAAAGGAGTAACTGAGCTGTCCAAGGTGTTGCAGGTGGTATTTTTCAGACATGCTTGCAAAGCAAGAAAAATGTCTTAGAGTGCTTATTGATGAAATGTTTAATCATCCTCTTTGGAATTGTATAACACAGGAATTGAATTGCACAGTATGTCACACATGTTGCATCACATTTGGAGAGTCATAGGTAGACAAAGGTAACATTCCTGGATTTTCTACATGTCAGAATGTGGTACCTGTATGAAGAAAGATGAAATCTTGTAGGGCATTGTATGATAAAGGCAAGGTATTGGAGGCTTTTATTGCCTTTACTTGTTTTTCACGACTCATGTAGACAATTGTCTAAGAATGTGTGGATAAGTTAAGGGTGTCTGCTGCAGATGCTGACAGAGCCAGAAAGCACGGACTCGATGAGTTTGTGCAAGCCAACCCTTGTCTTTTTGACCACCATGACCTTTTCAAGGTCCTGCAGACCCTGACTTTGGACTACAGACTCAACGACGCCTACACCTGCCTGGTACAAGCTTTCTCCTGCATCTGCCCTTGTATCCTCTCAGATTTTTTTGTTTCCCCTTCCAATCTTTTTATCCAACTCTCAGACCCCCTGTGGGTTCGGGGTAAGAATTGACCCACCGCATCTCCCTACGAGATTCGTAAGAGGCAAATAACTAGGGACGCCTTGACTTGCTTTACCTTTACTCTAATCTGTTCTAGTGATTTTCATGCTTAATGGCCTTACATAGCCTACAAAGGCTGATAGGCCGTAAAACACTATCCATCCATCCATCCATCCAACTCTCAGCCTCTTGGGGCTTAGATGAAAAGGTTGCATCTGTATTTAGCTGACTCATGTCATTTTTGACTCACATGCGAAGCAAAAGTGAGTCTATGTACTGAGCCGTTTCGTCCGTCCGGGCGTCCGGGCGTAAAAAACTTAAACGTTGGATTTTTCTCGGAGACTATTAAGTCTATCAACACCAAATGTGGCATGATGGTGTAGGATGACAAGGCCTCAAAAAACATACACAGTGACTTGACCTTGCTTCAAGGTCAAGGTCACAGGAGCCATAAATGTGGTCTCAAAAACAGTCATTTTTCACATTTTCCCAATTTTCTCCCACGTTATTGAGAATGGCGACCTTAGCTACAAGTGGTATATAGGTCAAAGCAAGCCCTATCTTTTGATACCAGTTTGGTTGACCTTGCTTCAAGGTCAAGGTCACAGGAGCTCTTCAAAGTTGGATTGTATACATATTTTGAAGTGACCTTGACCCTGAACTATGGAAGATAACTGTTTCAAACGTAATAATTATGTGGGGCACATGTTATACTTTCATCATGAGACACATTTGTTCACATATCATCAAGGTCAAGGTCACTTTGACCCTTATGAAATGTGACCAAAATGGGGTAGTGAACCACTAAAAGTAAAAGTGACTATATCTCATGGTAGAAAGTGCCAATAAGCACCATTGTGCTTCCTATGTCTTGAATTAACAGCTTTGTGTTGCATGACCTTGGATGACCTTGACCTTGGGTCAAGGTCACATGTATTTTGGTAGGAAAAATGTGTAAAGCATTTCTTTGTGTATGATGTCATTGGTAGGTGTAGTTGATTGGCCTTGACCTTGAAGGTCACCTGAAGGTCAAGGTCATATAAAGGTCAAGGTCAAGCATGTGAGTCGTATGGGCTTTGCCCTTCTTGTTATTTATTATTTGACTCATTACATCTTTATTGATGGAGTCGCTGTCTTCTTCAAATACTGATGTTCACTTGTCTGGTTAGAGCTTTCACCTACATGATCTGCAGTTGACTTCTTATGTGCCCTTATCTGAGCTGTTGTTTTGCCCTGTTCCAGTGTCTGTATCAGACTCTAGCCTTGTTGAAATATTGCTCACAATGAATACCAACATGTACAGATGTGAAGTCAAGTTTCATCCCTTTTTGCCTGGTCTGGTGTCTGTCTTTATATGTGTTTTCTCCAGTGCTTTTTATTTCATTGTTCGAATCTGATACCTTGTTGTGGGGGTGGGGAGGGGTGGCATGTGGAAGAGTATCAATAGATATTTGTGATCAGCTCAGTCTTTCCTTGTGTGACCAGTTAGTATTGCCTTTTCAGGGCTGGTTCAGTCCAGGCCAGGTGTTTGTGCTGGATGAGTACTGTGCAAGGTACGGAGTGCGTGGCTGCCACCGACACCTGTGTTACCTGGATGACCTGCTGGAGCGTGCTTCAAGGGGCATCATGGTGGACCCCACCCTCGTCCACTACAGCTTTGCCTTCTGTGCCTCCCATGTCCATGGCAACAGGTAGACTGATTAACTATCTCTCTCTCCTCTCCCTCCTCTCTCCTCTCTCTCTCTCTCTCTCTCTCTCTCTCTCTCTCTCTCTCTCTCTCTCTCTCTCTCTCAAAAACTCACTCCTGTGGGTTGAGGGGTAAGAATAGACCCACCTTGTCTCCCTATGTGATTCATTTGAGGCAAATAACTAGGGACATTGTGATTTGATTTTCTGTTATTGTAACCAACTCTGATGATTTTTTTGTTATCGTTCGCCTTAAATTACCTTTATAGGTTGATATGCTGTGAAATTCCATCCATCCATCTGTCCATACTCTAAAACTGAATTTATACCTAACACACAATGCACACATATGCACTTTAATACAGTAGTCCCTGTGACGATCAGAACCCCAATCAGCGGACACCTGTCATGTTGGGACATGACCTCTTGGCAAGGATCGGTTTTATTCTCAAAATCTGTGACCAGCGGACACCTGCAAGATGCAAACAGTGTTTTGCCAAAAAATTCCCTGTCCCCTCCCTGTGTCCCCCTGTGGGTTGGGGGTAAGAATTGACCCATTGCGTCTCCCTACGCGATTTGTAAAAGGCGAATGACTAGGGACACCGTGACTGGATTACGTTTACTCTAAACTGTTCTAGTGATTTTTCGTGCTTAGTGGCCTTAAATAGCCTTCAAAGGCTGATAGGCCGTAAAACACCATCCATCCATCCATCCCCTCCCTGTGAGGGGTGGACGCAGCAGCAACAGAAGTTTCTTTGTCTGACTCCTAAAGACAAACACTTCAGCAGAATATCAATCTTTGCTGCCTGCAGAGAGGTATAGTATTTTAGCTGTCCCGGCCTCTATAGCAATCCGTGTGTCCTGTTGGCAAAAATGGAGGTGGGGGTGGATTGAGGGGAGACAGACATAATAAGGGGGAAGAGGAGAGTGAGCTAGCAAAAAAAAAAGCGGGGGGGGGGGGGGGGGTGTGTGCGTAATAACTCCTTGGGGGGGTGGGGGTGGGGGGGGCAAACATGATCACTGGAACTTCCAGTAGAAGAAAGAGCAAGCGAGGGGGTGGGGGCACAAGAAAAGAGAAAGAGAGAACAGTATCTGAGGCTGTGATCCAGGATGCGGGGTAGGGTGGATAATTACTCTCTAGAAAGAGATCAGAGACTTATCTCATATCTGCCTGTGGGCCACTATAGCGTTGAAGTATCTAAATGTGGGGGTGGGGTGGGGGAGAGAGAGAAATTTTCATGTGTCACCATGAAAAGATGGAAACAGGAAAAAAAAGTATGTACACACTCTAAGCAAAGAGATTAGTTGCATGTAAATGTTACAAAAAATGGGGGAGGAGGAGAGGAGAGTGGTGTTGTTCCATCCCCAATCCTCTCGATGGTGGTGCTCGTCCCTTACGAGACGCTCAGGCTTTATTCACTACTGGAGAATTCCTGGCTCCAGACGCTTATCACTCTATGAGCCTATGACCTTGTCCACTAGGGGTTCCTAAGAAGGGGGAAGGCAGAAGTTTGCTAGCTGTTGTCCAGGTCGTCAGATCTTCCGCCCCCTAACACTCCGACCCTCCGGCCACTGGAGCCATAGGTCAGGGGAGAGAGGGGGGGAGCTGGGAGGGAGAGTGAGCGAGCTATGAGTATGAGAGCGAGCGAATACTGGGAGTTGTTCACATTCTATATCCTCGGCTGGGATGCAGGGACGATACTTTGGCCAATACAAAGGCATCTCATGAGAACAAAGGTACTATCTATAGTGGAAAAGGGAACATCGAGGACAAAAGGGGGGCCAGAATATTCTAGAAGGTACTTGATTGTTCCAAGACTCAGTGACTATTTCCAGGAAGTGATTCATCTTGCTTGAACTTAGACATGGGGGCGAACAAAGGAGGGTTGGAACATTCTAGCAAGTTCCCCTACTATTAAGAAAGGATTCACAACATAAATGTCAACATGATAACTGAATGATTGAAGCAGTCGCATATCATAGAGACATCTTGTATGTGAATCTAAAGCATTTTGTCTTTTGTGCCCGTTTTTTTTGCTAACCTACATAAAATGTTATGTATGCAATTCACTTTACCCCCTCTTTTAAGACCAATTTTCCTGATATTTTGCAAAGTTGTAAAAGAGAGGTTCCACTGTCATAGGTGTCTTTCTCCACAACCCCACTTCTTCTCCTTCCCCCGTGCACACACACACACACACACACACACTGAACACACATACACGCACCCACGCACCCACACATGCATACACACACACATATACACACACACACATATACACACACACACTGACTCATTATGCCTATCCTGACCTCCAACCCACCCCTAGCTCTCCTCAAGCACTGGGTTGTGGTTTTATGTTTACTGTGAGAAAAATAAACAAAGACTGCTAGCTTGTTCAGGAGGTGCATCGCTGTGAATCGCTGCACGTTTCACTCCTGAACAGCAATTTTGAGGCGTGATTCACTTAGGACTGTGCAGCACTGTGCATCACAGAAAAGCACTCATCCGAGGTGATTCACACGATTTTCAAAATGGCGTCTTCGATCCCGCACTGGCCGGCGATGCGTAAAATAACCCTCAGAAACATCATTTTGGGACTGGAACAGGCTTTATTTGCCCCAAGCGCTCTGTTTGTGCGAGTAATGGCAAGTAAGGATGACACAGTAGTGGACTTTATTCATGCAGAATACATTTAAACGTGCATAAATGATGTCTGTGGCAAAGAAAACACTTTCTTAGCGTCTAGCAACACAACACTGCTGCACAGAACATTTACCTCCCTTTAACAAGTGAATCTGCACTAAATCTGTAGGTAATCATGAGAGGCAAAGAGCGATCAATTGCCAACATGAAGTGCTCATGCAGCACTTCTTACTCCTAAACAAGCCTTGTGTGCTTGTAAACAATCTCTGGGGGAAAAATTCTTCAACCTTTAATCCTTTTGTGTTCACTTGGTGAAAGTAGATTGCTACCATTCTAACTTTTGGATCTGATTTGCTCTACAACTGTCTGGAGACAAATGCTTCAGTTTCCCATCCTCTGGGAGCTAATTATCGTCCAAAACTAGTAATACGAGCTCAAAGGGACATTCTAGAATGGACCCATACTGCTCATTCATTCCTTTACATGTAGCTGGATCTCAGTTGATGGGTAACACATGCTTCACTGAATTGTAATAACTTAACACATGGGGGCCTTAACAAATGTTAAGGGTTAACAAGTCAAACGGGTTCATTGGTGGCTCTTCTTGTTGTCCTTATGCATATCATATATCAAGTCAATCAGTTCAATAACATGAACTATCATGATCATCGGATTCCTCAGATGAGGGGACACCTGTCATGTAGGGACACCTTTGGATTCCCCCTAGGGTGTCCGCCTGTCACAGGGACTACTGTATATACATACTACAAACTCACCCCCCAAAACACACACATACACACACATTACACAGATGTATATTAAGAAATTGAAACTAATTTCTATGTTTTCCTAGCATACTTACCAGTAGACAACCATAGGTATATGACCTTTTCACCTCGAAAAAAGATTTGCAAAATCATCCCACACACGTGGCTTAATAGCATCAGCCAATGAAAAGGCTCCATCTATAGCGTCATGGCCAGTGAAAGGGAGGCAACTCTCCCTGTTTCCTGCACATGCGCATAGATACCATGATGCAACCACGTGCCACCACTTTTCGACACCATACCGAGAAACTCGTGTGAAGATGCACAAAAAATGGGGAGGAGGGTGGGACATTATGTTGTCTACTGGTAAGTATGCTAGGAAAACATAGAAATTAGTTTAAATTTCTTAAAGTTTTCTAAACATACTGTACCAGTAGACAACCATAGGTAGATTACCCCAGAAGGGAGGAGGGATGTGCATCTACCAACCTAACTTAAAGAACACACACCACTCAAAGGCGGACAGCGAACCCGCCACAACCAACTATTGATGCCAAAGGTGCCGTCCAGGCAACGAACGCGAACATTCTGCCGGCAGTGATGCGTGAAAACGCAGTCACTGCGCCAGAACGCCGCCCTCATGAGATGAGAGCGATACATTCTTGGCAAAAGCCACAGAGGTCGCAACCCTGCGAATCTCATGAGTCCTGGATACACCAACCAGAGGAACAAGCTGCGCATTCAAAACGTGTCCGTGATCCAAAGACAAATCCAGCTTAGGAAATGGATGTCTTTGATATCCCGCTGTGGCCAACTTCCATGGAAGAAACAGTCTATGTCGGCGAAACGACGAGACTGAGTTCTAGCCAGACATACTCCAGTGCACAGACTGGACAGTTGACACAGTCAGTATCGTTCGGATCGACATACACAGGTGATGGTGGGGACCCTCCAACCGAAAGACACGTCAATGCCACACGTGGCCTTGCTTGTGTTCGTGAACGCCGAGCGGTAACTACCGAGGGAGGCGTGTGACATCGAACGAGGGAAACAAGACCTGTCTCTCTGCAAACTGTGTGTCTGAACAGAGCCAAGCAGAAAGTTCAGGAAGTGAACGACCGACTGGCACATTCTCGAGTGAGGCTGCTCGAGAATGGACCAGAGAGAATGAGAACAATGTATTCCCCATCCGCCAGAGCAAGCAGCTCAAGGAAGCATGAAACTCCCGTCCAGAAAGGTGCGACCAAAATCATCCGAGGACACTCTAGGGCGACCCTGGCCAACACCTTCGGAATAAGGCGAGTGGGAGAAAAGCATAGACATGCACGCCCGACCACGACCTAGCAGAAGCATTCGTCCGAGAGCCCTCGGATCGTGCATCTGCGAGAGGAAACACGGAAGACATGTGTTGAATCGGGTGGCGAACAGATTCACCACCAGGTCGCCCCAGCGAAGCCACAGTCTATTCCATAGGAAGAAAATGATTCCTCCGGCTCAGTGAACTGCAAGGATATTCAATTTCCCGGGAAAGAATGCCGTGGAAATGGAACCTCCAGGAAAGTGAGCCCAAGAGAACCTCCTCAGCCCAGAGAGACAGAGTCGTAGAGACTGTGCCACCCTGATGGCGAAGAAAACTCAGCCACGCGACATTATCACCCGAGATTGTCACGTGCCGATCACGCAATACTGACACCAATCCCTTCAGAGAGAGAATACGCTTCCATCTCTAGAAAGTGGATTTGCCGCAGAGACTCGAGTGCAGACCAAAGGCTGGACACCAAGGTCGTGTCTGTGTCGGTCCTCCGGCTCAGTGATCTGCCAGGATAGTCAATTTCCAGAGAAAAAATTCTGTGGAAAAGGAACTTCCATGAGAGTGAGTGCAGAGACGATAGGTGTAAACCAACCAATCGTCCAGGTACAACCGCCAACCGAACTCCCCTGCCTCTCACCAACATCGCCACTGCTTGAAGACTGAATCCCAGCTGGAATGCTCAAGATCAATCGTAAATCCGGCGATTGCCGGGAACAAAGCAGCAAGCTGATACCTATAACGTGACTCCTGTCCCTCACGATCTACGGTAGAACGGCCGAACTCCAGAACACTAAGGCAGCACGCTGATCGGCCCGCATGGTCGTAGCCTCCATGCGGTCGATAGCAGTGCTCTGCCTGTCCAAGACCTATCCGACACGATCCACTGATCGCTCCGACTTCCAGAAAGTCCGAAGCTAATACAGGAAAGAAGGAGATTCACGCGAAGAAAAGCCAATGCACCGAGACAAAGCTAGAGACAATAATTGAACCTAACCGGACTGAAAACCGGTGGAACAATACATGTAAAGTGCACAAACGGAGAATGAACAGAAATCGAAAAAACGCCAAGTGCCGTAAGATTTCTGAAAACCCCGATGTTCGTAGACCCCGCCTGTACTGCGATCTGTCGATCGAACAGGCGATCGCCGAGAAAACAACGCAGCATGTTGATCCGACCGCAAGGGCAAAACACTGTGCGTTCGTCAGCAACACCTGGCTGAAACCGATTCCCGGAAGGGACGAACTGGACAAAAAACAGACTCAAAGGAAAGATCACGATCTGTAATCGATCCGTCGATCCCCAGAGACCTGAGGCAGCAGCTGACTGACAAGAATGCAAGGCAGCATGCCGATCTGCCCGCCCGGGCCTTGCCTCCGTGCGGTAGATAGCAAGCCCTGCCTGTCCGCCGATCTTGTTGTGATTCCCGGCAGAAAGGATCACGAACTAGCGTGAGATTAGCCGATCGCCGGGAAATGAACGAAACAAGCTGCTCTGACTGCAAAGGAAACGTCACTGAGCGAACGTCAGCATCGCCTGCCGTGACGAAATTCCCGGCCGGAAAAAACACGATTCACGCGAACACCGGGAATACAAGGCAGCAGCTGATCGAACCGCAAGGAAAAAATCTCTGTGCGGCGTCAGCAATGCTCTGCCTGTACCACGGACGACCAGACCGAAGGAAAGATCACGATCTGATCACCTATCAGCCGATCCCCAGAGACCTGAGGCAATATTGCTGATCGAAAACGCATGGGCAAAACCGAGCGATCGTCAGCAACGCCTGCCCCAAGTCGAGAATCCTGCGCGAAAACTCGCGACCGCCGAGAATTCAAGGCTGTCTGCCGATGGAATCGCGCGGAAAAACCCCAGCGCGAACATCAGCAATGCTCGACCCGTACAGTGACCCTGGTCCATACCTAGCTACCGTTCGATTGTGTCTGATTCCCGACAGGGATGATCACGATCGAGCGATAGATCAGGCAATCGAGGAAAAAACAAAGTACGAGCGCCGGAAGGCAGCCGGGCGGATTGCCATCGAAAACACTCAGAGTCCGCAGACCTATGTGAGCGACGAGCAGAAACCCGTACCGGACTGAGCGATCGCGAATCAGAGTCTGACAAATCACGAAGGAGATAGTGTCGAGACTCAACGCGCCGCCCAAGCAGAGATTCCCGAGAAGCACGAACGGGAGAATCAGAGTCAAAGAGAAGATCGCGATCTGACATGCGATCGACCGATCCCCCTAGAACTGAGACAGTATGCTGATCGAAACGCAAATCCAAGCGATCGTCAGGCACGTATCGCCGAGGGCGAGAATCTCGCGCAAAATCACGTGATCGCTGAGACGCCAAGGACGCAGGCTGATCAAACCGTCCGGGAAAAAACCTCGGAGCGATCAACAGCACCGCGCGTCCTGTAAAAGGACCCCTGCCCAACACCATCTACTGCTCGATCGTGTCGAAATTCCCGACAAGGACGATCACGATCGAGCAATAGACCAGGCAATCGTCGTGAAAACAAGCGAGGACGCTGATCAGACCGCAAAGGCAAAACCTCTGCGCGGTCGACAGCAACACCTCTCCGGTCGCGCTGATCGCCACGATCCACTGATCGAGGGACAGAACGCCCGGAAAACAAAGCAGCATGCTGATCGAGCCAACTGGGCATTGCCTCCGTGTAAGCGATCGCAACGTTGCATGCACCGTGACTGACGCCTGGCCGTCACGATGTACGGAACGATCGGCTGATCGTCCGAATGCCAAGGCAGCATGCTGATCGAATCGGACGGGCAAAGCCTCTGTGCGGTCGATCGCAACGCATAGCCTGTATCCTGACCCGCTCTTTTCCTCTCCCATCATGATCGATTGAATGATCATCTGATCGCCAGTGAACCATGGCAGCATGCTGATCGGATCGCGCGGGCATTGCCTCGGCGGGATCGATAGCAACGCTCTGCCGGTATCGCGACTCGTGTCGGATACGATCTACTGGTCGACCAGGAGAAGGCCAGGAATCCGAGGCAACATGCTGATCGGATCGCATGGGCAGAGCCCCCTTGCGATCGATAGCCGTGCCCACCCCACCGAGGGACTCGTCTCCGTCTCGACTTACCGCCGGGAGAGAATCCGATCGGTGCGACACCGCACTCTGGGAACTGAAACAAAGGCAGCCTCAGACAAATACACCAAACATGCAGCAGCCGCCTGGGGACCCAAAACTGGCTCAGAAACCACCCCCGAGCAATCCCCAGAGACAGAGTGTCCTGTAAAGAAGAGTTGTCGAGAGAAGAAATCTTCCCCGACACATCGTCTACCCTGCTACACGATGCAGAGGAAGAGGCCGAACGAGGCTTACTCGAACGCGACTTTACCTCTTACATGGCAAAAAGGAAGGAGGTATAGACAAACAGCTCTTCCTCTTAGAAGCAGAGCCGCGCTTGCGCACCTGCGCACCGCCTCCGTACCCTGAAGAGAGGTAGGAGGGCGAGCCGCCATATTCCCAAAATGGCGAAACAAAATGGCGGACAGCAACAGCGTCAACTTGACGCAAGCAGTAGCAAGAACGCACTCACAAGAATAAAAGCGTACAACAAGCGAAAACACGCTCACAACGCACCTAGCCGAAGCTAGAGACAACAGGCAACAAAATAACTGAACCAGACCGTGCACTGAGGTTACCGGCAGGAACAGAAATTGAAGCAAAAAACGAATTAAACAGGAATTCGAAAAACGGCGAGGGCCGTAGGAGTGTTTGTACTTCCCAACAGCAACGCCGCCATAGTCGACAGCAAATCCTTCAGAAAGTCCGCACAACGTGAAGACTTGAGGAGAACACCAGAGTACATCCAAACACTCCAACGAAAAGTCGAAAAGTGGTGGCACGTGGTTGCATCATGGTATCTATGCGCATGTGCAGGAAACAGGGAGAGTTGCCTCCCTTTCACTGGCCATGACGCTATAGATGGAGCCTTTTCATTGGCTGATGCTATTAAGC
>JAWQFJ010002203.1:32500-42804 GCA_034096865.1 Theodoxus fluviatilis | reverse complement strand
TTTCCGGTAACATATACATGCACACACACACATGCATGCATATATGCATGCATATGCACCTATGCACACACGTGTACACACATACACATTCTCTTTCCCTAGGTAATGTCTTTCCACTTTGTCAACTTGTGTTCGTATATGTGCAAGCATATACACCTACGCACACACGTGTACACACATACACATTCTCTTTCCCTAGGTAATGTCTTTCTACTTTGTCAACTTGTGTTCGTATCAAGCCTCTGTTGAGGCATTTTTGTTTGAGCAACTGTGATAACCACTCACTGGTATGATTGTCGTTGGAAGTTTTTCCTATTTTCTTTTTTCTTTTTTGTGTGTGGCTATACTCACCTGTGCATGTATGCATCATCATACATGTTTCTACATGCCTGTGTCTCTATATGCCTGTGTGCCTGCATACCTGTGTTTCCATGCCTTTAACTCTGAACAACCTGTTGATTACATACCTCTGTGTCCACGCTACCTATAAGAGTGCTTAATACTTCAGTAGAAGCTAACTTGAAGTTGTGTGTGGCTGTCTTCATATGTTAGTACATACAGATGCCAACATTTTCGTGTCTCTATGAACTGTTAAGAAAGATGTGCGTGTGCACCCAATTTACTTGTCAGACAGGGGGGATGGATGTTTCAGCTGTGGACATTTCAGCCATGGATATTTTGGCCAGAAGTGTAGAGTAGGACATTTTGGCCAGCAATGACATTATAATACTGAATATTAACAGACCACCTAAAGCTATCAATTTACTAGATTACTAAACATGATTTGTTACCCAATGAAATAAGTACTTTGTAAATACAAACAACATAAATGAGGCAAAATGTACACAACCATTTTTTTTCATATTGAAAAGTATAAGTAGTCATAGCAATAGGGGGGACTGGCCGAAATGTCCTACCCTGCACAGTTCTGGCCAAAGTATCTGTGGCTGAAATGTCTACACTCTGTCAGACTACATGGTTATGACAGCAGACGGTGATGTTAAAAAAGTGGGTGTTCCTTTTTCAACAGGCCTGACGGCATTGGCACTGTGCTGAGTGCTGAGAGGGAGAAGTTTGAGGAGATCAAGGAACGGCTGAGGATACTTCTGGAAAGCCAGATCACACACTTCAGGTAAGTCGGCCTACTTTCTCTCTTTCTTATCATGATGAATTAGTGAACTGCATGTCATGACACCTTTGTGTGAGTGGATGCCCCCTGTGTAAACCGAGTGGAATAATGTCAGGAAGTAGACTTGAAAAGCGGGAATCCAGCTGGCACTGCCCCTGCAGCTGCTTGACGAAGCCCAAGGCTCTTGAACTTGTCTGAATCAAGGGATGATGTTCAAGGTGATGCTAGTTTCAGGCAGTCTTTTGAGTATTCAGTATGCATGTGTCTTAGAACGCGTGCATTTCCTTTGTTGAAACACCCCTGTGGGTTTGGGGTAAGAATTGACCCACCGCGTCTCCCTATGCGATTCTTAAGAGGCGAATAACTAGGGACACCGTGACTTGATTGGCGTTTACTCCAAACTGTTCTAAAGATGGTCGTGCTTAATGGCTTTACATAGCCTACAGAGACTGATAGGCCGTAAAACACCAACCAACCTTTGTTGAAATCTGTCTCATGATGTTACTTATTTCAGATGTATATGTTCACAAATTTGTAATGTGTGATGAGTGTGAGTGCAAGCACACACACGTGTGTGTGTGTGTGTATGTTCGCCTGTGCGCACATGCACATGCTTGTGTTCGGTTAAATAAAGGTATTGTACAATTCTGGATCATGCCACAGTTGTGATACTGTGTGTTACAGGTACTGCTTCCCCTTTGGTCGACCAGAGGGAGGGCTAAAAGCGACTCTGTCTCTCCTGGAGAGGGTGAGTCATGGCTCTAGTATGCCCCTAGTATGCCCTATACTGCATCACTAGGTGGGTTCTATATTCCTTGTTCCTAACACAGACTCTCTTCTCTAGTGATTTTCGTGCTTAGTTAGTGGCCTTACATAGCCTTCAAGGCTGATAGGCTGTAAAACACTATCCATCCATCCATCCATCCATCCTCTAAATTACCACCCTTGAAACATATTACCTGTATTACCTGCTAGATCCTATAGAATACTGTATTCCCCTTCCATTGCACACTGACTGTCCTGTGAACCCACTGTGTGTACTCTATATTCCTTATTTTACTATTCACTGTCCTTTGTGTTCCATCTTCCCCTTGCACTATTCGCCAACTGTCCTCTCTCCAAATCATATGATATTTAATGAGTCAGTGAAATAGTCACTGTGTGGATGTCATGTTTTCACCCTACAGTGTTCTCTCATCAACCATTCCACTGGTGACCTACTTTTCTGCTACACTGTAGGCATTAAACCACATGCTGGCTCATCAGTATCATGCATTCTAGTGTGGTATGCAATTCCCATGTCATGTTTGCCCCTACATTGGAATGGTGAGTATTTCCCCAAGATTTTGTGCTTGGCTGTCCTTGCTTTTGTTGCCTGTTTGAATGCTCCACAGTGTCTTAGAGATGCTGCAGTGTTGCTCTTGATGCGGACAGGTGCTGATGAAGGACATCGTTACCCCTGTGCCTCCCGAAGAAGTCAGGTCCGTGATCAAGAAGGCCCTGGAGAATGCAGCTTTGGTCAACTACACCCGCATCTCAGAGTATGCCAAGATTGAAGGTATTGTCTTTGTACCAGCAACAATTTTGAGATTTATATTTCACTGGGAATGCAATGGCTTCACTAACTTTTCCCTCTCTGGAATAACAGATGTAAGATTGTTAGATATGGAGGCAGAGGATGGAAAATATCATCCTAGCAACAGTAGCTATAAGGCTTTTATTTGTTGTAAGACTCATGACAGGGGCAGTAGTCATATGATACTTTCATTGTAGGCTGTAGCTGTTTCCCTGATTCGTCACTGAGACATTAGCTGAAAGATTGTAGAGATGCTAGCTTTGCAAATGTAGCCACTGAATCAACATTTTGCCATTATAGAGTAGAGCTACCGAATTTCAGCACTTCTCTTGATGTAGTGGCTGTAAATCATGACCTGAAATGAAGAGAATATTTCTGGAAAAGTTTACATTTCTCTTCCTCAGATTATAGAGACTCCTCCACCAATTATAAAAATTACACCAAAACACATTTTAATGTGAATTTGCATAGTTTTCATGTGCATTATTGACAACATCAATCAAATCTTGTTTTCCCTTTTCTAACAACTGTCTCTGGTAAAGGACGGAAAAAAGGTGAATGTGATTGGCTCTCTTTATACATCTTGTGCCCCTCTGCTTGTTCTCACCAGCAGTAGCTAATATCTAGCACAGTCGGTGTGATTTTTACCCCCCAATCAAATCTTATTTTCAGATTTTTGCACATTTAGTTTTCCAGTTTTGTCACCTTTTTCAGTTATTTGTAGTGTTGAAATAGTCCTTGCCTGTATAACCTGTTCAAAAGTTGTCGTTTATGAAAAAGGCCCAACATTTCTACAGTGAATATTAAAAAATGGAGACAGCAGTTCAACGTTAGTCTAGCATGATTTCCACAAGTGGAATTCATTAACTGTTTGTGAAAATGTTTTTTCTAATGTAACAATAAAGAGTTGCGCGTGCACACACACACACACACACACACACACACACACACACACACACACACACACACACACACACACACACATCAGGCAGTCTTTTCACACGAGATTACTTCATTGAATTAATATTGAAAAGAGTCTTTTCATGTTGAGGTCACTTACAATTTCCTGGTTTTTAAATATCTCTGTGTAGTGCAGACTTTAAAGTTCTTTGTCTTGGAGAGAAGTGTCAGC
Source organism: Theodoxus fluviatilis (assembly GCA_034096865.1). Taxonomy (NCBI): domain Eukaryota; kingdom Metazoa; phylum Mollusca; class Gastropoda; order Cycloneritida; family Neritidae; genus Theodoxus; species Theodoxus fluviatilis. Next base: position 38,967 of record JAWQFJ010002203.1, on the reverse strand, counting down.
TTCCAACTTTGGTGTAATCTTTCATACATTGGCCTAAGTTTGATGAAACCATCTCTGTCTGACTTTAGCTTCTGAACTCAGCTCATAGTACTTAGTCTTGTGTTTCTCAGCAGTCTGTCAGTCACAGACTTATCTGTGGTCTCCTGTGCTGTAGTATTGTATCAACTATGGACAAATCAATAGCTATTTCTTTCCCTGGCAGGTTGGTCAAGTTGTCACAGCCCCCTCAAAATCCATGCTGCTGCTGTGTAGGAATACAAAATAAAATCTTAACAATACTCTAATTGTGAATATCAGTTGAATAGTTTACACTATGGTACCTGTAATCACAGACTCCAAACTCTTCAGCATTGTGCAGAGTTTATCTTTTATTCATACACAGCAGCAGCACCGATTTTGAGGGGACTGTGACAATGTGGTGTAATCAGCTGCTAGAGTTCCCTCCTCTCACTGAGATGTAAATGTTTGTGAAGCAACAAATTGGATCGGAACCTCTTTCTCTAGTGATGTCATGCTGGCCACCAACTCGGGTGTAGCTTTCACTTGGAGTTTGTCTGATATAGGTTCTGTTGTGTGGAATGTCAATTTCATGCCAAGTTTACATATTAGGATTTTCTCCGTGGTATCAAAAAGTAGGACAGGTATGTGAAGACCCATATGGCCCATTCAAATTGTGCCCTTCTGTTGCACATGAAGAATTTATTATGAAAGCTTTGGTAACCTTGGCAATAATTATACTAGTGGGTTTCTTTAAATAAACTGATTCATAATGTGACCGGGTGAAGTGAAACTCGAAGTTTTTACATCTCTCTCTCTCTCTCTCTCTCTCTCTCTCTCTCTCTCTCTCTCTCTCTCTCTCTGTCTCTCTCTCTCTCTCTGTCTCTCTCTCCCCACACACACACCCTGACAGTTCATGTTTCCCCTCTCTCCTCCCTCTATCATGTATCCTGCGTCTCAGACGCCCAGGTTATATATGTTGTAGGACCAGCCTATTATGTAGCTTATCAGTCCGGGATGGTCGCACAGCGGCCTTTCCTTATCGTTTGTTAAATGAACTTGACATGTGACCGCTGACAGTTCCCTCCTGTCGTTCTCGCCCGCTATGCGTAAATTGTTAGAAACAAGAGACAAATTTGATGCTTTCTCTGAATTAAGAGCTCTGATTGCAATGGTGCAATATTCATTCGGTTGACGTTGTTATGCCTATCGAGGCAACACTTGGTGTGAATAATTTCGAGTAAGTATAAGGCAGCAATGAGCCGTTTTCTATCATTAGGAAAACACAACCCAGAGACAGGCTGAGATCCGCGACCGGGGATCCCAAGCCTGGCTCCCCTGAGGTCCGCGCATTTCTTTGATAAGAAGGGACTGTCGGCAGGTCGAGAGAGATGGACGACCACCACCAGTCTCTTGAGAGACCCCATACCATCTGGGGTAGAGACCACTGTCACCACGGTCTTGGGTTGGTCCAGGCCATTATCATCAGGCCTGGCACCAGCCCACAGCTCCTATACCCATGGGTAACAATAAAGTTGTGGAAAGCAGCAGCGATTTTGTCTCATGCCTGGGCCCTTGTCCCATCAAGCCTTGCCTCTGCCCCCATCACAAATGGTGCTGCGAGCAGGGTCCACCCCCATCACAATAGCACAAATTTTATGTCACATTGGATACATATAGTTGTAGAAACGAAGATTGCCATGTGGTCCGGACAGTCTGAATTGTTTTTCGTGGTATGTGTGTATGTAATGCTCTAGATAGTTGTAGTTGCCGTTATTTAGGCTCCTGTGGTGTCTGGTTACAACATTCATCCCTTAGATTTCATAGCTGTTAGATAACCTGTTTTAGTTGTGACAGCTTTCCTTTCTGTAGTGAAGGGAGTTAGTTGGGTTTCAAAGTAGAAGTGTTGTGCTGTGTAGGTGTTGGGAGTACTGTAGTGTGGGATAGGGAGGCGTCTTGCTATGAAGTTGAGACAGGCTTTGTGGAAGCTTGGGACAAAACCTATGTTCATTTCTGTCTCAACAGTGGATTGTAATTGCCACAGGAAAAAACCCTCCCATGCAGAAAATATTGTTTCTCAATCGTCTTCTCAAAGTTGTGCTGTTACACATTTTTCTCAATGCCACTCTGACATCCTTTGGTAGCCTGTTTTCATTTATAGCATTTCAAAGCTCTTGGTAATGCATGCATTTGATAGTGAAATCATAATCTGAGCCAAAGGTTTTTATTTAGCTTCAAAGTTCAATTTAAAAACCCTCAACTCAGTGAAAAAATTAGAGTCCTACTTTTGGAAAATTAGATGTAAAAGTTTGCTTCTAGCAATTTTATATTCATAAATTCTGGAACTTCATCTTTTTTTCATTGTTGTTTGCTGACCTCGTAGGAGCAAGTGGTATGTATCAGGATTTCTGAGAGTATTTTCCCTGACTGTGTATAGGAATCGCGTGTTACTTTTTGTTATTCATTAGTTCCTTTTTGAGTTTGCTTCTGTGAGCTGTTTTTGTGGTCCTGACACCCATCCTCCATACTCTGATGCCCTATTCTTGGTCTTGCTCCATGTCATTGTGTATTCTGCCAATATTCTTTGCTCTTGTTATCTTCTCTTCCACCTTTCCCTCCATTAGTCCCTTTCTTCAACCTCAAGGAACATGGATTCCCTTTCCCCCCAGTCTTTTTCTTCCCCATCATTGTCCTCCCTCTGTATGTGTGGGTCTTTTTCTCCTCCAGGACCTTCTCCCCTCCCGCCTGCCTCCTTGGCTCTCTGTGTCTCACCTGATGATGGAAGGAAATTCTCTTGTTCACAATAGCACACTTCATTCTGATGCCAGAAAATATTGTCCTCTGGGGTGACCATTTTCCTGTCACCACCAATATCTGTCTCCTCTCTCTCTCTCTCTCTCTCTCTCTCTCTCTCTCTCTCTCTCTCTCTCTCTCTCTCTCTCTCTCACCCTCTCACCCTCTCTCTCACCACCACCCCTCTCTCCCTTCCTTCCCCCCAAATTTTTCCTGTTTAGAATACCCTGCCCATACTACCTCTACCTTCACTAAGAATGTGTGCATCCCATGGGGGTTGTTCAGTACATGGTACAGCTTGAACATCCCTGTGGCCTCGCCAGCAGTCAGCTGGAGTTTTTGTTTGCTGTAAAAGGATTTTAATTTGTATAGTTGTATCCAGCAGTTGCCATTCCCTTTGATTTACTTGTTTTTTGCTCCGGTGGCAATTTTATGTGGTGTTGTTATTATTGAAATGTGCTCTGCATTTATATCTGCTTCACTTCATTCATTTTTCAGCTCTACTAGCAATTTATTGTGTTGCATTGTAGATATGTGTTTTTAGCATAATTGTGTGCATGTTATTAATGTCTCAAAATTTGTTGTACAAAATCCAAATGGACATGAACAAACTCAAAATCTGTGAATGTGAAAATGTAAGCCATAGATGATAGTGTTGTTTGTTGGATGAAAGTGAAGTCGTGGAAACAAATCACTAACTCTGGAGGCCATAAAGCTCTATTTACATTATTTAGACAATTCATTTAGATATGCAATTTACTGGATGTCATCTAATGGTAGACCATCTAGATTTTCCTTTGAGATATGGAGTGATGACAGTGAGGTAGCCATGGCTATGCCATGGTGTGGGTTCAAGTGATGCTGTAGAATGCAGCTGGGATGGGATGAGACAGTGAGGGTGGGCAGCAGTTGCTACATGTCAAACTTGGTCGAGGAGCCAAAGAGATTTAATAGTCATGTGCTCAGAACACTTTAGACTCAACAGGCATAGCTGATTGTTAGAGCTACATGATTACAAAAAGAAATGTAAAGCAAAATTCTCTTGGTACAACTCATGTTCTGGTACTCACTAGGATACACAGTCCTAATAAAACAAGTACTGATTTCATTCAACTTAGTAGCAAAGTTGCCAAGAGGGATTTGAGAATGCTTTGTGTGTGTGTCATTTTTGGAACTATGAAAGCTGTGTTGCTGATAGTTGCAGTGAGACAAAGAATGATGTTGACTATATAAGCTGAACAACTGTGAAGGCTTGAAAGTTGTTGAAGGCTATACTGAGACTCTGAAGACTGAGTTGCTGAGATATCGAAGGCTTTTTAGTTTGACGAAAGTGTGATTCTGAAGACTATGACTTTACTGCACTAAAGGCTGTGTGCTATGAAGCCTAGTATTGTGTTGCTGACAGCTGTATCAAGGCATTGAAGGCTGGGTTGTGTAAAAGCTTTGTTGCTGAAGGGTTTTGAGTGACTAATGGCAGTACTGAACATTGAAGACAGTGTTGGTGAGGACTGAACTGAAGCGCTAAAGGCTTGGTGGCATTGCTCTACAGACAGCCTTGGAGATGACGTGTCACCGAAGAAGAAGCTGGAGGACATCATGCACCTTGCTGAGCTCTGCATCGAGGTGCTGCAGCAGAATGAGGAGCACCATGCCGATGTGAGTAGCCACTCTTGCTTTGACATTTTGGGGGGTTTTCATCACCTTTTTAATTGGGTTTCCTTTTACATAGTCAGGGGTGGGTGGGTGGGGGAAGGTGGGGCCACTTTGGGCTATGGAAGAGATCAGGCACCCGTGGGAAAGTTGCGTGGGCAAGAGCAGCCCCCTCTGTAGGCCACAGACCCATCAGATGCGACCTACTCCACTGCCTGTGTCCTGTGGATTCTCTTAAACCCCCCCCCCCCCCTTGGTTCCCATCCATTCATCTTGCCACCTGCCCCCTCCCCCAAGTCTGTGAAGCTTCTGTGCTGGTCTCCACCTCCCTCGTCATCGTGTTGCCAGCGCTTGGTCAGTGTTGCCTGGAGATCTGCACCAGCTTCCAGCTCCAGCCTGGTCCATGTGCTTCCCCTGGTGTCCCCACCCATGGTGCGCACTGGGCAGGAGACAGCCCATACTCCACCGTGCCAGCCTGTCTGTGATTGCCCCACTGTCTCTTGTGGTGCCTGTGATGTAGGAAGACCTGTGGGTAATGGCTTCTTGAATTTGATTGCTTGATTCTCTCATGTCACTGGAACATTTTAATCTATCTCTCTTGTATGTGTGTTTGGATTGCTGTGTGTGTGTGTGAGAGAGAGAGAGAGAGAGAGAGAGAGAGAGAGAGAGAGAGAGAGAGAGAGAGAGAGAGAGAGAGAGAGAGAGAGAGAGAGAGAGAGAGAATATGAAAAGCTATACAGAAAAGAGCATACAGTATATGGAGTGACATGAAAAGAGGGAGAAAGCTTTTGAGGATTCTGGACTGACTGACAAATTGACAGACATTTGAAGATGGAGACCAGGGCAGAGAGAGAGAATTAGAGACCTGATAAATGGGAGACAAAGAGATCAAAGGCAGACAAAGAATAAACTGAAAGAGATTTGAGTGGAAAGAGAGAGAGTACATGAGTCAGAGAAGGGAGATGGAGAGCGTGGATGTGGGCGGGCACTGATGGAGGGAATGTTCTGTCCTCCCTCTGGCTTCCAGGATGGATCCGCCTCCTCCTCCTCGCGGGTGTGTGTCTGTGTTGCCCGCTGTCTGCCTGCCTTTCTCTCGCTCCCTAGACCGCTGTGTTCATGTGCCTGAGTGTCTGTGGCCCTTGCTGTTCTTTCCTCTATTGTTGACATGCATGAGGTGCCATGGTCTAACCCTCCATTGTGCTTTTTCATCCCTCACCACTAGGCATTTAAATCGGTGAGTGCTTGCCAGCCGTTCCACACACATGTTACCATTCACTGTGAACTCCGCATTGCTTTGGCTTCACTTTGGTAGTCCATTCCCCTTTGCCCTTTCAATGAGCTTGCCACTTTTTCATCTTGATTGGTTGATTCAGAACACCTTTTTTCATTCCATAGATGTTTGACAATTACTCTGCCTTGATTTGATTGGTATACATGCCAACTGTCACTTTTTCCAATGCACTCTTCCAGATGTAGTTGTCAACTCTAGAGCTGATCGAACCAAGAATGGCAGTTCGAAAAAGTTTGGTTTATTTATTGAGTTATTGAACAGGTTTTTTAATTTGATTGCTTTGTTATCAACTGATGATGAAGTTGAGTTTGGATGAGTTCGGACTGAAGACAGCGTTATGTTGTGCATCGCCTCACTCCAACAGGCTTGAGCTCTCCCAGCTTTGTGAGTTGCACAGCAATTTTGAATGAGAAATGTAGAAATGATTGCTGACTCTTTTTTCTGTTTTGAAAGCAGTGCTTTTGTTTTTGTTTTTGTTTTTTGTCTAATGCCATTAGAAGACAAGATAGTATTAGGCCATTCTAGTGGCTTTGATTTCATAGCAACAATATCTTGAGAATAAAACTTGTGAAATGTATTAATGCCCACTTAAGATGAATATTTTTTTTAATTAGGATTCCAAAGCTGTAGATTTTTAACGGAAAGATTGTTGGTTTCCAGTCTATGCTCACCCATGAAAGTTTTTATTAAGACCTTTCTTTGAGGCAGTGGACTTCTTTAATTTTTTTCATGAGCA
>JAWQFJ010002203.1:0-27500 GCA_034096865.1 Theodoxus fluviatilis | reverse complement strand
ATTCATGCAGATTACATTTAAACGTGCATGAACGATGTCTGTGGCAAAGAAAACACTTTTTTAGCGTCTAGCAACACAACATGCGGCGCAGAAGATTTACCTCCCTTTTAACAAGTGAAGCGCCACACTAAATCTGTAGGTGTTCACGAGAGGCAAAGAGAGCTCAATTGCCAACATGAAGCGCTCATGCAGCACTTTGCACTTCTGAACAAGCCTTTAGTCTGAAAAGGCAGGGCTAGTGGCTGGTGAATTGAGATGAAGGAGATGCTGAGGATTGCTTAGGTTTTATGCAGAGCTGAGAATCTTACTTCTTGTAGACACTGAGCATCAAAAGTGTCGTTGTTGAACAATGTTTCAATCTGTTAATCTTCTTTCGTTCTCAGAATGGTGCCTCTTATAATCACATGGATGGTTGCACCATATCTTCCTTTGTATGCACAAATGTCAAATGCAATTACTTCGGGCGCTCTAATGGTATATGAGGTCTCTGTTGAATGATGACTTGGTGGACAAGTAAAGAATACGATGCCTTCCTCTTGCAGGCTCTGCACCTGTGTGCCTTGGACAGTGGACAGAACATGGTAGGTACATGTGTATTCCCTGGTGTCCGCCTTTTTCCAACTTTGGCCTTCAGTCCCGAGCTCTCACCCCCTTGACATAACATGACACGAAGTTGGTTTTTTTTTTCTGCAGTTGATGCTACCTTCCCTGTATCTGATATCTGATGCTTTTATTCATTTTGTAATAACTTCTCCCTTGTAGATTCTTTTCTGCAACAGAGTTGAAAATGATGAAACTTGGTTGCGATGTAAAAGACCAGTCATTACATCTCTTTGAAGATACTTGATTGTATTTCATTGAAGGCCATGTGGCCATGTGAGTGACAGCCAAATGGGTCATTGATACTTTTCTCCTAAAGCATGTCTCTGCTGCTTTGCAGCACCAGTACCACACCAAGATCGACGAATTCCTGGAGAGGGTACAGCAGGAAATGCTCAACTGCCTCATTGACAAGGTAGGAAGATCATGGCCTCTACTATTAAGGATTGTGCACCAAATGTATGAACTTTACTGGTGGTTTCTTGTTTGTGTAAGATATCTGGATTCTTCCTTTTCAGCATGACTGCATGAAACACAAGTTTTATATATATGTATGTATGTGTGTATATATATATATACTAGCCGCTTCGCGGCCAGGCAATGCGCAAAGCATCAAAGCCACATACAACGCCAAATTCTTCAGCCACCATTTTGTTTATCTCATTACGTAACCATAACCAAAAATGTGTTCACAGATCTTCATCATTTGACTTTACCTACCCATACACCCAATTTCGCTCAAATCGGAGCACTTTGAGTTTTCGGCGGCCATCTTGTTTGTGCCCACTTCCGGTTACCATGGCGACACCTTTTTTTTAACCCCACCATGACCTGACCCCAGCCCACATCTAACCCCATACCAAGTTTTAAGTTGATGGGAACTTCTGTGTCTCAGGCGGCTTCGCCGCATTCGACACAGTCGTCCATTGTTTACTCTGCCGCCATTTTGTTTTTCTCGTGACGTAACCATGGTAACCGAAAATTTTTTTCACAGATCTTCATCATTTGACTTGACCGACCCACACACAAAACTTTGGTCAAATCGGAGCACTTTGAGTTTTCGGCGGCCATCTTGTTTGTGCCCACTTCCGGTTACCATGGCAACGCCATTTTAAAAAACCCCACCATGACCTGACACTGGCCCACATCTAATCCCATTCCAAGTTTTAAGTCGATGGGAACTCCTTCGACACAGTCCAACCCACACACCAAATTTTGGTCAAATCGGAGCACTTTGAGTATTCGGCGGCCATCTTGTTTGTGCCCACTTCCGGTTACCATGGCGACACCATTTTTTTAACCCCACCATGACCTGACCCCGGCACACACCTAACCCCATACCAAGTTTTAATTCGATGGGAACTCCTGTGTCTCAGGCGGCTTCGCCGCCTTCGACACAGTCGTCCAAATTCTTCAGCCGCCATCTTGTTTTTTTTTCTCGTGACGTAACCATGACAAACAAAAAATTTGTTCACAGATCTTCATCATCTGACTCTACCTACCCACACACCAAATTTCGGTCAAATCGGAGCACTTTGAGTTTTTGGCGGCCATCTTGTTTGTGTCCACTTCCGGTTACCATGGCAACACCATTTTTTTAACCCCATGTTGACCTGACCCCGGTCCACACCTAACCCCATTCCAAGTTTCAAGTCGACGGGAACTCCTGTGTCTCAGGCGGCTTCGCCGCCTTCGACACAGTCGTCCATTGTTTACTGAGCCGCCATTTTGTTTTTCTCGTGACGTAACCATGGTAACCGAAATTTTTTTTCACAGATCTTCATCATCTGACTTTACCAACCCGCACACCAAATTTCGGTCAAATCGGAGCACTTTGAGTTTTTGGCGGCCATCTTGTTTGTGCCCACTTCCGGTTACCATAGCAACGCGATTTTTTTTAACCCCACCATGAACTGACCCTGGCCCACATCTAACTAACCCCATTCCAAGTTTCAAGTCGACGGGAACTCCTGTGTCTCAGGCGGCTTCGCTGCCTTCGACACAGTCGTCCATTGTTTCCTCAGCCGCCATCTTGTTTTTATCGTGACGTAACCATGACAACCAACTTTTTTTTTCACAGATCTCCATCATCTGACTATACCTACCTACACACCAAATTTCGGTCAAATTGGAGCACTTTGAGTTTTCGGCGGCCATCTTGTTTGTGCCCACTTCCGGTTACCATGGCAACACCATTTTTTTAACCCCACGTTGACCTGACCCCGGTCCACACCTAACCCCATACCAAATTTCAAGTCGATCGGAATAAAACTGTGGAAACGTATAAGTGTCACACACACACACACACACACAGACACACAGACACACACACAGACAGCGAAAATATATATACAGATATATATATATATATATATATATATATATATATATATATATATATATATATATATCATTATGAATCTAACATGACATATAGTCAACATCAATTTTATATATTTTAATATATTTTTTATTTTATGATAAATTTGATATGACCAATAGTCAACATCAGTGATTGAGCACCAGCTCTTACAGCATTTTGTCAGTATTTCTGAGTTTTTACATCGGTGGTGACAACTGTTTTGCAGTTGTTGTCAGTCCTGGAGGGAGTGCTCAGCAAGCTGGCGCGCTATGATGAAGGCAGCCTCCTCTCCTCCTTCCTCTCCCTCACGGTGAGTTTTTCCTCACTTCTCCACCACAGTGGCAACTTTGCCTCCTACTCACAAGAAGGAAGGAGGTGTAGCAGGACCTCTACAGCACGACAGTACGCCTTGCACATCTTTGCACAGTTGTAGTGGGCTTCTGCTCGACAGTCATGTCTGCAAGTCATGGGTGCTCTCTTGGACAGGTCCAGGCACCGAGGAAAAGTGTAGAATTACTTTCTTTTTGCTTCTGTGCCTGGAGCATGAGATCCTGATGCAAGAAACTGAAGCTGGCCTTCCTCGTCATTCTAGAAACCTGTCAATGAGCTGGGCAAGGCCTACGTGGACTTCATGCGGGGAAACCTGGACCAACTGCGCCAGAAGATCACAGATGAGCTCTACACCCTCCAGCTCTTTGATGTAAGGCACTCAACTTTGTTTACCTGTTAAACCTGAGCCACCATGAAATAAATGACAAAGGCAAAATATATTATTTTGATAGAGGTGTGTGTGTGTGTGTGTGTGTGTGTGTGTGTGTGTGTGTGTGTGCGTGTGTGCAAGCATGCGTGTGTGCAAGCATGCGTGTGTGCAAGTATGTGTGTTTTCTAGTTGGCAAGTCATAGTGATATTAAAATCCTAAGTCATCTTGCAGGCCAATCCACTGTATCTTCACTCTTACCACAATCCAAGCTTTTTACTTAGTTTACTTAGGTCCTTTTTCTGTGGGTTGAGGGTAAGAATAGACCCACTTCATCTCCTCACAGTTAGTATAAGGTGAATAACCAGGAGTGTGTGTGTGTGTGTGTGTGTGTGTGCGTGCGTGCGTGCGTGCGTGTGTGCGTGCGTGTGTGTGTGTGTGTCTGTGTCTGTGATGATGGATTAAGTAATGACTGAACTGATTTTACTAATGTGTTGAAGATGCTCTTGCTTGAGGCATGACAGTAAAACTTTTTTAACATCAAAGAGAAATAAGAATAATATATTAATAAATTGCTTAATACATCATCATAGATAAGTAGATAAATTAAATTTTATAAGTTAAATAACTAGGAAAATTGAGACAAGGCTTGCTCTCTCTCTGTTCAGCTGAAGTGATTGATATTGTCAATTGCCGTATATACTATAGCCTACAACGACTGATAGGCCATAAAACTGTATTCATTCATCATCATCTTTTTTAGATCCTTACATGTTGTGTAACCCAGGGATTATGATATATTTGCATTTCCTTCTTTCCTGTTCTTATGTGTCCAACATTTTTCAGATTGTTGATTTTCCGTTCTCTCATTTGACCCTTAGATATTTTTTTAATAATTCTTGTATTCATTAACTTCCTGTGATGCAATGTCCACAGTGCCGATGAAATAGACGATGCCATGTACAGTTCTCCATGTAACGGATAAGAGGTTTGTTCTTGCAGAACTGGTACGTGGGCCAGATGAAGATGATCTGTGACTGGCTGACAGACCGACTGGACCTCTCCCTCCACCCCTACCAGCTAACTTGCCTGATGACCATCAACAGGGTGAGCCTTCCAGACTGCCTTCCTGTCACTCTTCTAGTGTTCTTTCCAACTCTCATTCCAGTCATCCGTCAAGTCTCTTCTTCATCAAACCTCCTCTTTTTTTTATTCTTCCTTTCATCATTTGTCTTCAGACCTAGTATCATCTAGGTGTCAATCAAGATCCTCAGAGTCCTCAGATCCCACTGCCAAATTTTCATTTCCACATTACCTAGAAGTCTTCTTTCCATAACTCTATTCTATTTGTTTGCTTTTCTTTCCCTCCATTCTGTCCATTTTCCCAACAATCTCTCCTTTATTTTTCAACAAAACCATCTTGCATCCTTCACATATCTCCTTCTAGAATTACTTTATGAGTCATTTTCCTCTCTTCCTCCTTGAACCACATTCTTCTGACTACTTTTCTTTGTCTTCTCCAATCACTGAATGTCTATGAACTGTAGGCTACCTTTTCAGCATCTTGTTGCTTCTCCATGTAGACTTGACCGGTCTATCGTGCTGTCTTCATAGACTCCATGTGAAATGGTCTTCTTTCCCTTGCAAGAGTGAAATAGAGGGCTGGGATATTCCTTGAAGCAAGTGGACATATTGCCAGTATCTGACAGTGTGTAACTTGCCAGTCTATTCCTGTGTTTATCATCTACTGTCAGTGAAGGATTGATCATGTGGCTGAGTGATCAAGATGGTGATGTGTGAAACAATGTAAGACCTTTTTGTTGGTGTCAAATCATAGAAACTGCTTCCTTCACCATGATCATTTCCTCTGTTGGCAGAAATGCTACTCGGACTTCGAGCTGCAGGGCGTGCCAGAGAACACTCTCAATGCCAAGACCTACCAGACCATCTGCAGTCGCCTGCAGGTCAGGAGTGATGTGTTGTCTGTGGTGTTGGGCCATGGTCCATGGTTGTCTGTCGTGCGTGTGTGTGTGTGTATGGGTAAATGATCTCCGTCTCAGAGCTAGCTACTGGAGCAAGGGCCCCTGGAGGGCCAATCAAACATTTCAAGGAAGCCTGGAGAACCTCTCTGAAAGCATGCAATTTTGCAGCCACACACTGGGATTCCCTGGCAGCCAACTGAAATGCCTGGCCCTTGACTATTTCCAAGCGTGTCCCAGCCTTCCAGGAGCAGTGGCTGAAGAGCCCTGACCAGAAGTGGACTGTCCGCAGAGAGAGGAGGACAACTCTGCAGCTTCTGTTGCATTTCCAATCAGCAACCTCTTCTGTGCATCGAAGTTCAGGCTGCAGTCACATCTTCAGTATTACTGACGTCCTTGTTGCCTGTGACACATATCCAGAAGAATGTGTGTGTGTGTGTGTGAATGTGTGTGTCTGTGTGTGTGTTCCTTTCGGTGTTAGAATTAATTTGGCTTTAGGATCGTCAGATATATGTCCTCTTTAAGAATTGCACTACTGAATTATATGGCTCTAACCTCAGCCTCCTTACTGCATTGCTGTGTGTGTCTCATGCAATGTAGAAGTCTTGTGTTTGTGTACTGTATCTTTGCTGCATGTGTCGTGTCATGTCCCTATGCTGTTTGGAGTACTGTATCCTTGCTGCATGTGTCGTGTCATGTCACTATGCTGTTTGGAATACTGTATACGTAGATCTGTTACAGGTGGAGGAGGCCACACAGTCTGTGACACAGTCTGAGAGCACCAGCAGGACCACCACCTTCCTGAGCAAGGTCAGCGGCAATGTGGGTGGAGGCAATGCCAGTGGGGACGAGTCAGATTAGAACTCTCGCTGCGGTCCCTCTGCACTGCCAGTCCTCTGACCTGCTGCCTGCCTGGGTCCATTCTGCAGTGGCAGTGGTTCTCTGTGCTGCAGTAGAAAGGCATCTTCTTCAGAAAGGCACCATGGACCTGCAGATGCTGTGTGGAAAGGTCTAGTGCCAAGGCTTGTAGCGCTAGTCTCGTCTTCTTTAGGTACAAGTTTTCTACTGCATGTTTGTAGCCATGTGGTGTCTGGAAGCGTTGGCAGGACACTTTGTTGATTGGTAGATAGTTACATACTAGCTATTCTAAATCTCTACTGCATGCCTCAAGCTTGGCTACGAGGGTAGGCTGAGGTGGTAGACATGATAGGAATTGGCTCACGGCTGAAGGAAATCTGGATTTCCTTTCCAGAGGCACTAAAGTTAGTGGAGATTTTTGCTTTAATGGACTTGTTTATAGAGAGTCTGTGGAGAGATAGGTAGTGATCACCACAACTTGTTATAGTGGTTGCCTTTATATTGGGTTGGCAGTGTTTGACTTTGATGATCTTTGAAAGAAAATGCATTCTGCCTGTAATGGAGAGTTACCTCCTTAAGACGTGTGTTCTGGCTGAACTGTGGTCTCTTTCTGCCTTTCTTTTCAATCGTCACCTTCAGTCAGTCATAACATCTCTTACTCTTCCACTTTTTTGTCTCTTTGTCTCTGCCTCTGTATCTCTGCCTGTGCCTGCCTCTTTATGTCTCTCTGTCTCCAACTGTCTCTGTTTCTTTGTCTCTCCATCTCTGTCAGTCTGTCTGTCTGCCTGTCTGTCTGTCTGTTTGTCTGTCTGTCTGTCTGTCTCTGTTTGTCTGTCTGTCTGTCTCTCTCTCTCTGTCTCTGTCTGTCTGTCAGTCTGTCTGTCTGTCTGTCTGTCTGTTTGTCTGCATGTCTGTCTGTCTATCTGTCTGTCTGTCTGTATGTCTCTGTCTGTCTGTCTGTCTGTCTGTCTGTCTGTCTGTCTGTCTGTCTGTCTGTCTGTCTGTCTGTCTGTCTGTCTGTCTGTCTATCTGCCTGTCTGGCAGTCTGTCTGTCTGTCTGTCTGTCTCTCTCTCTCTCTCTCTCTCTCTCTCTCTCTCTCTCTCTCTCTCTCTCTCTCTCTCTCTCTCTCTCAAATCTGTTGACCAGACATGCCAGGATTCACCTTACTGCATTGTCATGAAGTCCACACCTGCTCAAGCAGGATGGTGGATGGTCCCTGTCTGGCCAGGCTGCCTGTGTGAGTCTGTCTTCCCTACGGTGGGCTGTCTGGGAATGGGAGGAGTTTGTGAAATCCGTAGTCCCTATGCAAGAAGGCAGGTGCTCAGCAGGTGGAAACTACCTGTGGTGGGGCCCTGTCATCAAGGTGTAGGGGAGATCTGGGTGGTACTCCCACCCTCCCACCCCCTCATGCTTCTCTCCCCATGTCCTGACATGTAACAATGTAAACCCATGCACTGTCTCTTTGTGGTAGTGGGAGAAATAATTTGACTCTTTTACTTGATGTCCAGAAGAAGCATCTGGAGTCGTCAGGTGTCTCTCTTCAAGAGAAGTTTTATTATTGTTGTTGTTTATGTAATGGAGTCTATAGACTGTTAATCATGTCTGTCTTAATTGAGGAGCCATTACTGAATATGTACGCTATTGATCATATATTCCTTTTTGCAAAATTGTTTATGACAGGATGTTGCAGATTCACCAGGACTGGCGACTTGAATGGGAGTATTGTTTCTGTTGTTGATGAATCTCAAGGTCTCTATGGATGTCTGCCTCTTGTGCAACCTTGCCTTGGATCCACTATCTCATTGCAATCTTCTTTGGATTGGGTCTTTTCAGTGGCGTCCTGTACATCGTACTGATTTTGTTTTTGCCTCTAGAACTTTTCCCTTATTTGCCCTCTGTTTGATGTGATATTGTCTTTCTCATGAAGAATATCATGAAATTAACCAGGCAAGGCACAACAAATGCTAGCTCTACAAGCTATGTGATATATTTTCCTTTTACTATATTTCTATTTTCCTTGCTTTTCCATATGTTTTCAATTTTATCACTCCATGTTTTAAACATGCTGCCAATGTGACCAAGTATTTATTACCAGGTGAATTGTGTGATATGGAAAATAATCTTCATTTTGAAATTCTAGCATATGTGATGCTTGTTATGTTTATTTCTTATTGGGTGTTAGACTGTAACCTTTTTGACTCACATGCGAAGCAAAAGTGAGTCTATGTACTGAGCCGTGTCGTCCGTCCGTCCGGGCGTCCGTCCGGGCGGGCGGGCGGGCGGGCGTCCGTAAAAAACTTAAACGTTGGATTTTTCTCGGAGACTATTAAGTCTATCAACACCAAATGTGGCATGATGGTGTATGATGACAATGCCTCAAAAAACATACATAGTGACTTGACCTTGCTTCAAGGTCAAGGTCACAGGAGCCATAAATGTGGTCTCAAAAACAGTCATTTTTCACATTTTCCCAATTTTCTCCCAGGTTATTGAGAATGGCGACCTTAGCTACAAGTGGTATATAGGTCAAAGCAAGCCCTATCTTTTGATACCAGTTTGGTTGACCTTGCTTCAAGGTCAAGGTCACAGGAGCTCTTCAAAGTTGGATTGTATACATATTTTGAAGTGACCTTGACCCTGAACTATGGCAGATAACTGTTTCAAACTTAATAATTATGTGGGGCACATGTTATACTTTCATCATGAGACACATTTGGTCACATATCATCAAGGTCAAGGTCACTTTGACCCTTATGAAATGTGACCAAAATGGGGTAGTGAACCACTAAAAGTGACTATATCTCATGGTAGAAAGTGCCAATAAGCACCATTGTGCTTCCTATGTCTTGAATTAACAGCTTTGTGTTGCATGACCTTGGATGACCTTGACCTTGGGTCAAGGTCACGTGTATTTTGGTAGGAAAAATGTGTAAAGCATTTCTTTGTGTATGATGTCATTGGTAGGTTTAGTTGTTTGACCTTGACCTTGAAGGTCACCTGAAGGTCAAGGTCATATAAAGGTCAAGGTCAAGCATGTGAGTCGTATGGGCTTTGCCCTTCTTGTTGATATAAGGTATTGGTTGTGTCCTTCCATGCTTGTGATATGATGTTGACTGGTTGTTGGAGTGGAAACAATCTCACTTAAATTTTTATTAGTTAATGCAAACAATGATGTGGATCTGAAAGTGGTTATATTTAGCCCTGAACACCTCTTTCTGTCTCAACATCATCAAGGCTGTCTGTATGCAGGCAGACTGTCTTCACATTCCTTCATGGTAGTCTAATCTGTTCTTCAAGATCACCTCCCCTTTGCTTCCCCTGATACACTGGAGTAAAATCTAGTGTGCATGAAGCTGCCATCTTGTAATGTAGTTTTTCTGATAGCTTCATGACAGCTAATGGAAACTTGTTATGATAAAGTCCCTTGACTCTGATTTGAGTTTTGCATCTGTAAAGTGTTAAGATCTTGTCCATTCTGAACGGGCAAAATTTGTTCTTTCTTTTTTCCTATTTAATTGACGTAGAAGAAAGGCATAGCTTTAGAAAATACAGTGTATAAATCTCAGTTACTGTTGTTATATGGTTTCAATATCACGAACGTGAATGATTAATCAGTGCATTCAAACTAAATCATAAAAATTATATCATGGCATGAGAAATGAGAACATGAATGTTGTGTGCCAAACCATCTGAAGCACAAAGTTGTTTTTTTCTTAAACAATACCTGGTTTGTTCTCTTATTGGAATTATGAAACCTCCCAGATGGTGTTGACCAAACTGAGCATTTGATGTCCCATCTTGTGTCTCCATTTCATCCAGTAACGCACAATCCTGTTGTCTCGAGAGCTTAGGAGTCTCTGCAAGGCTTTCTCTCTCTCTCTCTCTCTCTCTCTCTCTCTCTCTCTCTCTCTCTCTCTCTCTCTCTCTCTCTCTCTCTCCCTCCCTCCCTCCCTCCCTCCCTCCCTCCCTCCCTCCCTCCCTCCCTCCCTCCCTCCCTCCCTACCCCTTTTTTCTCTGCATTTGCTCTGCTCTCTACTTCACCTGGCCTTAGCTGGGAAGAGAGACTGGTTACCAGGAGAAGATTGAAGTGTGTTCAGGCTGCTTGCTTGCAAAGCTGACATAATCTGAGAGTTTGGTCGTTGCTTTTTAAAGCTCTGCATCCATTTTATAAGATTTCTGCATATCTGTTGCTAGAGTTGTGCCACATTGACGAAGCTTACTAGCTAGTTGTTGGCTATTTTAATATGTTATATTATTTGTATTAAACAGCCATGTTTTCACCAGAATCACTGCTGCTGATGGTGTTGTTGCAGAGCCAAAGCACTACTTGATACATGGGCGAAGGCTGCTTGTGGTTTTAGAAGTGCTTAATTAAGATTTTAAATTTTCTTTTTGATTGCTTGAACATTATGTGGTGTTCGGGTAGAAAATATTACATTATTAACTAATGGTTGTATTTCTGGTGTCTGTGTTACGGTTTTTCAATTTCTGTGGTATGGGGGTCTTAGGAACATGGATATGAAGCCTTGCTTGGTCTGTAGAGGTGTCTTGAAGCATTCCTTCCATTTCCCTTCATCTCCACCATCGGTCTCAATCCTGTCTCCACCATCGGTCTCAATCCTGTCTCCTAGGTAGTGGTACACCATTCTCTACCACTGTCATGGGCTCATATACTTGAGTGTTTTCTGGATATTAATAAAGGGTAAATTTTTGCAAGTGAGAAATATATAGACTTATTTATATGCAGCATGAATTTCATTGAAGAATGTGCATCGACACCAATTTGTAAGTCTTGACCATCTGACAATAAACTAGTTGATTCCCAGTGTGTAGAGCTGTTGAGTTCACCTACACAGATGTATTGCCCAGTGTGTAGAGCTGTTGAGTTCACCTACACAGATGTATTGCCCAGTGTGTAGAGCTGTTGAGTTCACCTACACAGATGTATTGCCCAGTGTGTAGAGCTGTTGAGTTCACCTACACAGATGTATTGCCCAGTGTGTAGAGCTGTTGAGTTCACCTACACAGATGTATTGCCCAGTGTGTAGAGCTGTTGAGTTCACCTACACAGATGTATTGCCCAGTGTGTAGAGCTGTTGAGTTCACCTACACAGATGTATGGACCTCAATCCTGTTGCTAGTTACTCTGGACAACTCTTTTTGACTGAAGCAAGACCTTCTCTCGTATGCCTGCTCTGCAGCTGCACAGTAGATACAGCAATAGAGAGGGTAGAGATAAGCCTGACAGTCTACAACTGATTTGTTCTCACAAGCTGTTGCACAGCCATGACTTGTCACTGGTGTATTAAAATCTCTCAGTGCCTGTTGATCAATAGATGTGTGGATATGAGTTTGACTTTCATGTGCAGTTTTTAAGTCAGTTCTGTTGAAATATTGTCATACCAGCATATCAGATTAGACTGACGAGTGCAAACACATTTCTGTTTCTTATGCAAGTGCAACCTGTCCATTGACAGATGCTGCTTCTGTTTGTTATAAGAAATATAGAAATCTGACTTCTGTGGTGTTCATCTTTTTTAGGGCTTTGTGCAATATGAGTGTACCTGAAACCAGATCTATTCAAAGCATCTGTTGTATATATGTAAACTAGACTGTCTTTACCTAAGCTTGACTCAAAGGAGTACTCTCATCCACAGTAAGAATATTGTTCCTAATCTGGAAACAAGAATCATTCAATTTACCTATGATCTCCCCAGCAAAGCTTGAAGCTCAACATTTGCACTTTGACTTCTACACACATACATATATGCGCGCACACACACACACACACACACATGGACACACACAAATGCATATGCATACAAACACACACACACATGCTAATGCATACATATACACACACACATCCCTATGCATACATACATACACATGCATATGCAAACACACACACATGCATATGCATACATACATACACATGCATATGCAAACACACACATGCACATGTACACACACACAAACACACACCTTCCCCTTTTTAAAACAAGAATACTCCTAACTTGTACAGATGGTTGTGAAGCTGTGTGTTTACTCCAGCAGTACTGCCTTTGGTTTGAAGCTTTCCATTCTTTTCCCGCAAGGTTTCTACTCTGTATAAAGACTTTGCAGGCTAGCAGCTTTGTTTAAATCCCAGTTGTAATGATCTTTTTCTATTACATCACCACAAGGGCTGTAGTTAAATTCTATTATCTAGATACATGTACTTACACATTGGTATCGGCTGAATTCCTGTATTCAGGTGTTGACATGGCAATCCTAGCTTGTCCCAAGAGTGTTTCAGTGCATTGGAGCTTCTCTCAAGTGAGAAGAGATGCCTGTATTCCTCCGCTGTCTAGGGCGTAACCCTCACCAACATCGTGAAGTGAGAAATCCTAGTCTTCTCTCTGTGACCGCCCCATGCAGTGCAGACATGCTCCCTGTCTTTACCTGTTGCCTGGACTATGTCCGCCACCACTTTCATGGGCCTCTATTAGCACGGGTTTTTCATTAACACAGGACACTTTGTAGGTGTCGAGTGACACAGTTTCCAACAACCCTGATGCATTTTGCAAGGTAGGTCCTGTTCCATCCGCTCTCTGATTGATACTGTGACTGGTCTTTCTTGTGACAGAGCTTTGTGTTCTCTGTGTGTGACAGGTCATTTCCCTGTGATTGTGACACATTTTCTGATAGTGTGAAATATGTGTCCTCTGTTATTATGATGGTGTTGTACATTG
Source organism: Theodoxus fluviatilis (assembly GCA_034096865.1). Classification (NCBI taxonomy): domain Eukaryota; kingdom Metazoa; phylum Mollusca; class Gastropoda; order Cycloneritida; family Neritidae; genus Theodoxus; species Theodoxus fluviatilis. The sequence goes on along the minus strand of JAWQFJ010002203.1, from coordinate 14,268 downwards.
CCTCTTGGATTGTGACAGTGTTGGCCACACATCTCTATCAATGTGACAAACAGTTGACACATTCTTCAACTGAGTGACAATCCTTGCGACAGATGAGTTATCTGATACCAACAGTCAAATTCAGTGACATGGCGGCTGAGATATTACCAACAGCATGACTACCATTTTGACATTCCATTTTATAGATGATTTGATTTGTGCAACCAACGACAATGCGACTGACTTTGTTTCTGACTGAACAGAAGTAACTGGGGAAGAGATAGTTCTCACTCCTAGAGCCTCAACTGACTTCACTTCTGTTAGTGTAACTGACTTTTATTCTGACAGTATGGCAATGAAAGAAACACTTCTTGTGATAGATGTTGACACACCGTTTGACGCTGTGACTGACTTTATGTCTGACTGTACAAATGGAGGGGACATTTCACATGACAGCTTATCTGACGGAGTGATATGGGAGAACATGACGGTGTGAAGACATGTTCTCTGATCTTGTGATAAAAGGAGAGATGACTCTACGATAAGACTGTGTGTCTGGTCAGTAGTTGCTAGTGCATGGCATATTGACGTGAATACAAGGCACGGAGTCATTTCATAGTGTGATGGATATCTGAGACAACCATTGAACAACAAAACCCAAGTGAATCATGGAAGAAAGCTACCTTTTGAAAGAAGTGAAACTTTTTCTCATCTTGAATATTTGCTTCCCTCCTTTTTTTTTCTTTTCCTTTTTTCTCTTTCCTTGGTGTCTCATGTGTCTTGGCTGGTAGTAGTATGAAGAAAAGAACAACAAGCGAATGCACTCAAGTTGTAGGAATTTTTTAACGTTTCTATGAAGAATTTAATTGGAAAGTTCACTTTTTGATGGCTAGATATTCGGAATTGTTGTAGATGTGACACGTCCATGTAGCAGTATTAGAAAGTACCATGTTGAGTGTGTAGTGACATATGTGACAGGGATCTCCTTCTCAATAGCAGTATTAGAGGACTGGCAGAGTGCATTTGCACTGGCAGTGGCTCTCCTGTCTGTCCATGCACCTCTTACGCGGCCTGGGCCTTAGAGAGTTTGGATTGTAGCGTGACCTTTTCTCTGGAAAGTTTGTCCTGGTGTAGCCGATGTTTGTATTCTTAACGTCATGCTGAGCAAGTCTGAGACCACAAGCTCATAGTTTTCCTGCAAAGGAGGAAAAGCAAATGCGATATGGCCGACTTGCTTGCTCTTGCAGGGGAAGCAACTGTTGAGAAATGAAGTAGTTACCTCCCTTTACCTCTTCCCTTTGTTCCCCATTCCTGTTAGTTTATACTCCCCCAGACATCTGTAGAGCCAGTTACCATGTTTTATTCCCTCATCTGCATGTGTCAGTGGTTTCTTCTGTAGATGTAGCAGGCCCTGTTGCCCCATGTACTAAACAACTCCAGTTGGAACGGGTTTTCCTTGACATTTTAGATTCAGAGTTCCTTGCAGTATGGAGGTAGCCTCGTCTTTCTCAATTTCATCCTTATCCTGTAGGCTTTACCAGTCTAGCTCATTCTTTTTTCCTTTGTGTGGTTATTGTGGTTTCCTCTCCCTTTTCAAACTGTGTCTCCCCTTTTCATCTGTATTTCTCTAACCTAGGTAGATCCCCTTTATGACATTCCAGTTTCCTTCCTGCAGGTTGTAAACTGCTACATTAAGTAATGTAGACATTATACTCATTAGGTTTCAGAAGTGATTTTGTATGAATATTTAAAGTACTCTGATACCAGACTGAAGCAGCTGCATCAATTAAATCTATTACTCATATCTATATACACATGTGTGTATATATACATGTATATGTAAGTACCAGCAGGCAGGAAGAAAAGACCCAGTGAAAATTACAATGCAGCCAAATTTAAAACAAACATTACTGATTCAGTGAATCCAGTTCAAATAATCATGAAAAGAAAAAGAAATCTGTGATGAAGTAAAATTAAATGACACCTCATAAAAACACAAATTAGAATAACCTATTAGATAAAGAAATAAAGACAAATTCAGAATGTGTTGTGATTCATAAATTTATAAATGCCAGAATTATAATTTTGTGAAACCGTCATTCATGACATTCAGTGTTGCAGCTCACAAGCTGACATGCATCCCAAGTGCTTTCCTCGACTTGACTGTACTTCCAAGATGTACAGTGTTTTAGTGTTTTTCTGTCAAATTCTTGAATGTGCTGCTTTTGTTTTTGTTTTTTATTTAACTCTACTGACATGTTGGCTCCCTTTTCTAATGTACATTAGTTACATTTTACACTTTCTACTATACAGACAGTTCTCTTGGACTATAGCTCCTGTATCTGCATGTGAAAAGTTGGGTACTTTACATCTTGTGCAGTTCATACAGTTGTTAGTTCTCCATGATAATAGAAATTTTCGGTTAGTTTCCTGAGACTGTAGATATCTTACTCCCTATCTCTGTACAAACCCTACAGGAGTTAGTTTTCGGTCACTGTGCATCTCATACAAGAATGGTAGTTGCCCTATGAAGAGTTCATTTGCTTGACTTACTACACCGTAGAGGAGAAAGACCCCTTTGATTATGTAAAAGTTTTCTGTTGTGCTTGGGTTAGCTTTTTCAGACAGAAGCCAGCTAGCTGCCTTTGGCAATAAACGGGAAATTCTACACGGGGTAGCCTGGCTGATGTTTAAATGTCAGATTTCCCTTAGAGTGATAACACAACTGTTCGGAAATGTACTGTTCTAATTATAAAATACGAAAAGGTTTTAGCAACTCCCATAGGCCTTAGATGACTGCATGCAGTCGTAGAGAAGATAATGCCGTTCGACTTCCTGACCTACAGTTTTCTTCTCTTTGGCACTTTGCTGTTGTTTTGTGTGATCTTGTTTTATTGTACTTGTTTGAGGCCAGCCATTCCTCTTGACTGCAGTCCCTACAACTCTAAACCTTTACTTTCATGTGATATGAACCGCTATTCCATGGCTGTCAATGTTCTTTTGGATTGTTCCTTTTGATATCGACGCATGTTGTTGTCCAGATTATTTATCAAGTTATTTATTTACTGATCTACCAGTATTCATTCCTACAGTCTGGGTTATGATTTCTGCCATTCCAATCATTCGAAATCCATCATTTTTAGTCGGGATATGACTCCATCACGTGCACTTCTCTACATTCCTGCACTGTTTTCTTGACAAGTTTGCGTAGGCTCACAGTTGTTGGTGTCTCTGAGTGTACTCTGCCTCCAGATGTCTTCTCTTGGTCAAATTCTGGCCAGAGGTTTGGGGGCTGGCTTGGCCAAGCATGGGTTCCAGTTGGCTCTTGGCGAGAACCAAGTGGCCTGGCTGTGTGATCTCCAGTCTACGTTTGTATTGATGTTTCTCCCCACTTTGACCGGCAGCATGACCAGTGAATACCGTGTGTGTACATTTCACTACTTTGTAGATACTATACCAAGTGACTTGTCTTGTAGTGGAGAGAATTAGTCCAGCATTTTGCATGCTTCGGGTTGTTGAGACGTAGGGTTATGACATTATAGTCCACACTGTTAGGTTGTTTCCACTATTTCAGATTATGCAAATATCTACCTGAAAATGTGCAATAAGTTGTTTTGAGATTGCATTCTAATAAATAGCATTCCAAAACTTCCAGCAGTGTTGCCTTGTGCTGTCTAGATGTATCCTGCTCGTGAATGCAGCTTTCAGTTCCTTTTATCTCCGGCTGTCATATCATTGTATGTGGGTTGGACAGGGGTGGATGCTGAGCTGCAAGTTATGTGCGAGATCAATGGATGGATGATGCCAGAAGGGCGCTGCTGTAGTGCATGATCATTTACCCAAGAAAACTGTACAAAGATGAAAAGACTAGAGGTGTTCATAACACGGTGTTGCTTGATGCTCTCTTATGAAGTCAAGTCCATGACTGTTGGACTCCTGAACCCCATAGGACTGTTTGACAGAGCAGTTCCTGTCAGCTCTTTTCTTGACCTGCACTACAGAATGATGAGACCAAATACAGCAACGCTGTCCCTGTGGATACTGGCATTATACATCACTATCGTATCTTGAAGTAACATTCTTGGGTTTCTTGGCCAAAATGTTCATGAGCAAATGCCACCTTAGCCCTACCTAATGTTTTGTAAATGCTGAGCTTATTCTTTTTTTTGGGGGTGGAGGTGGTTGTTACTTTTAGTTCAAAAGTAGATTAAGGATACAATTATGAGATGAGTATTCCCTGGAGAGCTTGAATACAAAGCAATTATGTAATTGAGGTCACAAGGGACGTAGGTCAACTAAAAGCTTAGCCATAGACTTATGTGGTTGCTAAATGTTAACATGGCTTTACACATCAGCCTGTGATACTCGAGAGCTCGGGAAGATTATAGCTTGAAAGACGGAATAATAATTTAATAAAGAAGACCAAGTTAGACGGGTAATTTAAAACAAATTTAATGTATCTGTTCTGCCCAAAAAAACTTTAATCCTTTCTTACACAAACCAAAGTTTCTTACAGAAGTAATAACTAATCCTTTCTTATGTAAACCCAAGTTTCTTATACAAGTAATGACTAAATGAAAAGAAACTGAAACAGTAATGAAATGAATCGGAAGTCTACATGATGTAACATTTGACTGGTTTATGATCTTGATTTAAAACCAATGCACAAAAGCTCTAGTACAGCCAAATACACATTCCGTCTTGGTCGTAACCTCATCAACACTAGATGATGCAACACATGCTCAACTGTACAGAAAAATCATGCACCGATCTGAAAACGAAACTTCTAGTTACTTGCTGAGAGCTCTCGATGCAAGCCCAGATTATCCCCGTGGTACCTATTCTTCATGAAGACTTTCAGAGAGCTGCAGAAATTCAATCGAATGCCAGCTTAAAGTCTTTGGTCCAGCACCATCCACCCTAACTGAGCCTCTTACTTGCCTTTCTGAGACTTCCTCCAATCCCACACCGTCGGGAATGGCACTTACAAGGTCCTCCCCAGCTGTAGATGGAGCAGCAGGCTCAGAAACTCCATGACTTTCCTGCAATTTGTACATTTTCCTATGGGATTCAGATGTCGCTGCCAATGCCTCAGTCTTTAAACTGTTGAACATGTTTGACGTTTGCAAGTAGTTGAAGACGCCCTCTCAGAACGGAAAACAAAGGCAATGCACATCGTCCACAAAAGTCAGGCCACTCCTTGCAAATCCCCTGTGTCTCACAGAAAATGAATCCTCTTGGCATGGGACGGGTAGCGTCAGTGCCACTTGCAAGGGAGGTAATTCCACTTTGGCATGGCAAGGGAGGTAACCTAGCCAGATGGTGGTTCTCCCTGGCCGCGGTGCACGTCACTGATGCAGGTCCACTGCCCTTCCAGTGCCTCCTTCCACAGTGTCACCTGCAACAAGGGTCAGGTCAGGTCAGGTCAGCATGTCTGCAGTGACATACCACTGCTCAATGTTAGGTTTGATTTAACCTGGCATTACACTGTTTTCTTCTTATTCATGCAGGTTTTTTGCCGGCTTTTGTAGTTATATTTAGGTTGTGTATCAAAACAGCAAAGGGGTCAAAGAGTAACCTGATTTAATCAGGTTTTAGGTTTCTGAACTTTTTTGGTGTGCAATACTCCATAATTATATAAATGAAAAAAAGACAGATTCTGAGTTCATTAATTGTTCCTGTTCCAAGAAAAGCTTGCCTTACTTGGTGCAAACATATACATACATATTCACACATACACATACACAACAACGCATGTGCCCAAAAATACGTATAAAGCTGCATGTGCATGAGCACACATGCATGCAGGTGCAGAATTACTCATATGCTCACGAGATGCATGCATTCACACACAAACACACACACATTCATGTGTGCACACTCAGACACACAGACTGGTGCACTCATCCATGCACACACAAACTCAAACACAAATACACACAAACTCAAACACCAACACAAACTCAAACACCAGCACACATGCATGCACACACACACACACATGCACACACACACACACAGACACACACATTCATGTGTGCACACTCAGACACACACACACATTGGTGCACTCATCCATGCACACACACAAACTCAAATACAAACACACATGCATGCACACACACACATGCAAAAAAACACAGACATCAACAACGGAAGGAATGGTGGCCATAGTGGAGGCATCATCATTGTCACAATCATCAAATCACCCCCCTATCAACATCATCATCATCATCATTAATGTCATCATCTCATCATCACTGTCATCATCACTAGCATCATCATGATGCCTCTCTCAGCAGTCCCATACCTTTTTGTCACCTGTCATCATCATCATCATCATCATCATCATCATCATCATCATCATCACCACCACCACCACCACCATCATCATGCCTCTCTCAGCAGTGTCATACCTTGTTGTCACCTGTCCTCACCACCATCATCATCAGCATCATCATGCCTCTCTCAGCAGTGCCATACCTTGTTGTCACCCCCAGAGACAGCCAGGATGTTGCCAGTGATGGACCAGCTGACGTGCCAGACCACGTCGTTGAACTTGTGCAGCACCTTGGACTGCCAGGAGTTGCCGGTCCCCTCATTGGTCCACACGATCACTCGGCAGTCCTGGGGGAGGCCCAGTGTAGTATGCCACTCACAGCATGCAAAATGCCAGGATGGATGACAAGGGAATTGTCAGGATGGAATATACTCAATACTTTTAAAAAGTATGTTAAAATCTTTGCAAAGATTACAAAGATAAGAGAACCAAAAAAATTGTTGTGGTTACTGTAAACCATCACACCCTATTTTTTCCTATCCTACTGATCCTAATTTTGTTTTCACTTGTTAAAGAATTTTTATAATTAATAAATCAATCAAAGGTAAACAAACAGCAAACTATCTCATCTTCCCTGTCGAAGACAGTTGGTGAGATTGTTTGTGTGCCTGTGGTTGGGTGGAATTTTCCTTGGCTTGACACAGCGATGGGTAGCTGAGTTTTGATCCTGCTGTATTTTTCCTGCTACTGAACTCTGCATGGAGCACGTTGCACGAGTTTTTTCCAGCATTCATAGGTTCGATTGCAGTGTTCACCCTTTAGCCTATTTTTTTGGCAGCAGCAATTGTTCTGGTTATTCGTATTTCTTTCTCGGCTGAGATAAGATGTTTTTGCGGACAGTGTCAGAATTCGTGTCATCGAACAGCTTCGGAATTCGCGTCATAGAATTGCCGAGAGGGTTCGTGTTCATTATGGCGGTGTAATTATATGTATTATAACCGCGGCGACTTTTGCGTAAAAGTCTGGATTCGAATACGAGTGTGTATTCGTGAGATTTCATAGGCCTGTGTGAGGCCTCCATTGTCTCCTGTCAAAGACGGAACCGGTCTGGCGCAAGGCGTCCATCCATCTTGCAACTGGCAAGCCTCCTCTGCATGAAGATGATACCCCACGCTTCAGGCTGCTGCCGGGTGCGACGTCCTACCCCATGCCTAACCCACTCCGCTCAACTTCAGCCTGGTACCCTGCTCAACAGCTGCGGAAGTGGTCCTGGTCTACATGTGTTCAGCAAAGACTCTTTTACTATTATCGTCTGGTGCTGCTGCATAGTTGTCTAGTTTTGGCGTAATTATTTGCCTGTAGAGACGACTTCTTATAGTCCCCAGTTGAAGATTGGACATTTGACATTGTTGTTTCATGTTCATCATGTTCATCCTAACCTTACCATCCTAACCACACATCGAATCCATACATCGTCACCCCCATACAAAAGCTTTAATTTAAAAAATGTATAATTCTTTTACATCAGTGTTCACGTGTCTGTTTATGTTTGGGAGTGCGGCCATAGTTTTATTGAAAACCCAACCATGCACACTCTAGGCCTCAGCCCAGGGTGACATGCACACGACATTCCCCATGAGCAATATTTGATTAGTTAACAAGCATTTTCAGCAAGAGATATTTTCATTTAGGTTCAGATTAACTTACTGTATATAATTTTTATAATGCACACACACACACACACACACACACACACACACACACACACACACACACACACACACACACACACACACACACACAAATGTATGCTGTCTCAATCTGGCCTCCATTATGAATGTTTATATATTAAAGTCAGGCCTACATATACACATGTATTTTTTAACCATATTAGTGTTACCCTAACTATAACACTTAATTGGTGTGTGTGCCTAAATGCAATGCAAGGACCTGAAGGACAGGGTTTTTAACAAGACAACAAGTCAAAAAGGGATTTGCTGATTCAGGTGGAAAACGTTTTACAAAGCCATCTTAAAGGAAGGGTCATAGAGTTGAAGAGTCACATTAGAGTGGCCAAGGCAATGACAGCTAAGCCAAAGGTGGCCATGACAACTGATGAATGCAATTGAAAATTGATGGTATCAAGAGTTGCAGATGACAGTAAAACCAGGTAACTGGAGTGGCTGAGGCACACACACGCAGAGAGAGAGAGAGGGAGAGAGAGAAGGGGGGGGGGGGGTACCTGGGAGCAGGAGGCGATGATGGACTTGGGCAGGCCTACAGAGGGGGCCCAGGCCACGTCCCTGACCCAGTCACTGTGTCCCTCCAGCTTGGCCTCCTCCACCCACTGGCCTTCCTCCTCCCTGTAACGAGACAGCATGCATGAGTAGCAGTGCGCTCTGCCTCAGTCACGGTGTGCATGGCAGTGCAACACCATAGCAACACGCTGCACTCACATGTTCAGCAGTGTTTCTCTTCGTAATGCTGAGAAAAAGTTGCAACAGCAATTCAATCAATGTTTGTAGTTTGGTAAATACCTGAGGCAGGTTTCTCAGAAGCAATCCTAACACATCTTCTGTGATCCTCTTGCACGACCAGAGGCAGGTTTTGCTTCGAAAGGTATAAAACTTGCTCAGAGAAGAGCATTCACAGCAAGCACTTGTGAAGCCCAAAGCTTTTCTCCTAACTGCATCTGTCCATGCAGGTGCTCACCAGGACTGCTTGTCTCTGAACATTTAAAAAATACCTTTTGAAAGGAAACCTGCCTCTACTATGAATTATACCCTGTCCACGGAGTGTTTTCATCAATGTCAATTTTTTCTTTCTGAGTTTTTACACATCTTGAAAAAAAGACAAGTTTCTACAATGATCAACATAAATGGTACAGTACTTTGAAGATCAGAGATAAGAATTTCTCTCTCTCTCTGTGTCTCGCTCTGTCTCTGTCTCTGCCTCTGTCTCTGTCTCTCTCTCTCTCTCTCTCTCTCTCTCTCTCTCTCTCTCTCTCTCTCTCTCTCTCTCTCTCTCTCTCTCACACACACACACACACACACACACACACACACACACACACACACACACACACACACACAAACACACACACACACACACCATGCATCCATCCCTCCCTCATGGCCATCCCAGTGCATGGGAACACTTTTCACATCATTCCATTCAGAGCTGGAAAATGACAGCCAGCACAGCTGTGCTGGAAACATCCCTACCTCCAGATCTTGACTAGGTTGTCACAGCCTCCTGTCACCAGCCGCTTCTGCAGAGTCTGGGAACGGCTTGGGTCAAAAAGAGCATTGGGACTGGCAGCTGGAGCCCAGCTCACAGAGTTGCAGCCAATCTGAAATCACACAGCAGCAACATGTCATGCTGAGCAGCTTGTACAGGGACAGAAGCCACTAAGGCCAAAATATGCAACAGTTGTGGTTATGGTAACTCCACTGACCCTCTTTTTTTCTGCCAACCCTAAACTTTTTCCCAATCATGAAAAAAAGAAATTTAAAAAAGAAAGAAACTGACCATAAACAACAAACTGCGCGCTGCCCCATCTTCCCTACCCTATGAGCATTCAGGTAATCCATTTAAAAAGTTTTAAAAAACTTTTTCAGTGGGAAAAAAAGTTTGGTTTATGTTCGAACTGTTCTCTTCTAAAGAGAAAATATAAAAAATTTCAGGCTGACCTACTGACCCTATTTTTGATGTTGTTGCCATGTTACCTTAACACATACCACCCCACCATCACACACACACACCCCTTTTTTGGCCATAGCTGGATATATACTGGCTCAGGAATGTGCACAGAATTAAGGAATTTCAGTTATAAAGAAAGACGGCAGCATATGCATGTAGGCACTGACAGGCCCACTACATAGACTTGTAGATAAATAGTACAGACACCAGCATGTAGAAATATGAAGCACTGACAAAAGATAGATGTTGACAATAGTTTTTAGCAGCATTTTTTAAACAGCAGTTTGCACTGAAATGGAAAGATCAGTGAGAAAAAACAGTGTCCATAACACACAAACAATGCATCAATGAAAAGGAGAGAACCTGTCTGCAGTAAGGAGAAATAACTACCAAAATATCTCAAGAATTAGTTTGAATCTTGTGCTACAAATCAACATCATATTATAATCGTTAGAATACACACACATAAACACACATACATGCACACAGAGAGAGAGAGAAACAAATTCCCTCACTGCTTTTCTTCCATTTACAAGTTTACTTCCAAATGCCCCACTTATCAGACACATCTACTGTAAACAAGCAAGCAGGACTGCCTCCATAGAAAAAATGAGCATTCAGATAAAGCCTAAAACCTACTGTGTGGGCATTGCTGATCTTACTGGCATCCCAGGAGCCATCCCCTGTAAATCACAAGGTGAAAAGTGTTTGTATTTAGTAAAATCAGACAAAATGATTTTTTTTAATCAGATAGTTGTGACACATACCCTATTGGGGAGGGATATCCAAAATACAGTAGCAATGTTTTCTAAAACAGAGCAGTACTTGTATTCAAATTACAATTTAAATCACACCTTTACTGGCTCTCATAATTGCCTTAGGAATAACTTACATGCATTCATTTACGAAGTGTGAAGACAACAGCCAAGACTATTCTAAAGGGGAGTACAGTGTTCTGAAGGGGAGTGTACAGTGTTCTAAAGGGGAGTGCAGTGTTCTAAAGGGGAGTTCAGTGTTCTAAAGGGGAGTGCAGAGTTCTAAAGGGGAGTACAGTGTTCTAAAGGAGAGTTCAGTGTTCTAAAGTAGAGTACAGTGTTCTAAAGGGAAGTACATCGTTCTAAAGGGGAGTACAGTGTTCTAAAGGGAAGTACATCGTTCTAAAGGGAAGTACATCGTTCTAAAGGGGAGTACAGTGTTCTAAAGGGAAGTACATCGTTCTAAAGGGGAGTACAGTGTTCTAAAGGGGTGTGCAGTGTTCAGAAGGGGAGTACAGTGCTCTTGAGGGGAGTATATAATTCTAAAGGAGAGTGCAGTGTTCTAAAGGGGAGTGCAGTTTTCTAAAGGGAAGTGCAGCATTCTAAAGGGGAGTGCAGTGTTCTAAAGGAGAGTTCAGTGTTCTAAAGGAGAGTACAGTGTTCTAAAGGGGAGTACAGTGTTCTAAAGGGGAGTACAGTGTTCTAAAGGGGAGTACAGTGTCCTTAAAGGAAGTACAGTGTTCTAAAGGGGTGTGCAGTATTCTAAAGGGGTGTGCAGTGTTCTAAAGGGGTGTGCAGTGTTCTAAAGAGGAGCACTGTGTTCAAAAGGAGAATGCAGTGTTCTAAACGAAAGTTCAGTGTTCTAAAGGATAGTGCAGTGTTCTTAAGGGGAATGCAGTGTTCTAAAGGAAAGTACTGTGTTCTAAAGGGGTGTGCAGTGTTCTTAAGTGGAGTAGAGTGTTCCAAAGGATAGTGCAGTGTTCTAAAGGGGAGTGCAGTGTTCTAAAGGGGAATGCAGTGTTCTAAAGGAAAGTACTGTGTTCTAAAGGGGTGTGCAGTGTTCTAAAGGGTTGTGCAGTGTTCTAAAGGGGAATGCAGTGTTCTCAAGGGGAGTGCAGTGTTCTAAAGGGGAATGCAGTGTTCTAAAGGAAAGTACTGTGTTCTAAAGGGGTGTGCCGTGTTCTAAAGGGTTGTGCAGTGTTCTAAAGGGGAGTACAGGCTGGCACAGGGGAAAAACACAGACCTGTGCTGGAGATGATGGACACAGAGCCATCTGAACTTCCACAGGCCAGCATCAGTCCAAACTCATAGGGAGCAAACTGCACTGAGTTGACTGCAATGAAAATGTGGCTTCTTCAGTATTTCAATGACAAACCATCACAGCAATATGTAGCATGACATTTGTATAAGAACAAAAAGAATCAGTATCACATTTGAATGGTGCCCAAGGAACCTTTTCAGTTCAGCAGCTGAGGGGAAACTTTCATTCAGTAATCATTCAGATTAATATGACCATTTGCAGCATATTAGTGATCATACTGATGTATTCAAATTATGAGAAATAAAGCCATGTTGCAGTAAGGAGACACTACCAAGATCATCAGTAGTGGTAGTAGCAGCAGTACTACCACCATCATCAACTTAATAATGATTATAATCCGAAAAGACATAATGAAAACTTATTTTAAAATCTGTCTGAATATTCAATATACACGTTTTTGCAGAGACTCAATAGATGCTTGAGACACAAAAGTCTGAGCAGAATAAACTTTAGTGGCCACTGAATCAATGACTGCATATGGCTAAAAAGAAAACAGCTGTGGTCAAAGTGAGGTAACATGGCAAAAAAAAGTGGGGTCTGTAGGTCCGCCAGAACTTTTTTCCTTCATTTTTCTTAATTTTTAGAAGGGGCCAGATTGAACATAAACCAAACTTTCTTTCACTGAAAAACTTTTAAAACTTAAATAGTAGATTCCCTGAGTGCTCATAGGGCAGGGAAGATGGGACAGCTGGCAGTTTATTGTGTACCTTCAATTTCTTTCTATTTGTTTATTTTCTTCTTTTTTCTTCTTTTTTTAACATGATAAAAATAAGTTAAGGGTTGGCAGAAAATAAGGTCTGTCAGGTTACTATAACACAAAGCATTTTTTTTCTTTGCCTAATCACAAAGAAATCCTAGCTAAATGCCTACCCGAGGAGTCATGGTTGGAGTACTCGTACACTTTGCCCCATGTGCCGTTGCTCTCCTTCCAGATGATGACTTTGCGGTCGTAGCCACACGATGCCAGCAGGCCTCCAAACATGGGGTGAGCCCAGCAGATCTGCCACACTGGGCCCTCATGGCTGGATGAATAAACAAGACAAATAAAGTCTGGTAAACAAAGCATTGGAATAAGTGTTGAGGAAATTTGTTGACATGCTATTGTTCTTGCTACACTGGTGGCTGTTGTTATTTGGGTACAGCTGCCTGCTGCCCCCTCATCAGCAGGGACTCCTGGCTGCATATCCATCTTGCATACATGTATTCATTGCACGTGGTTGGCAAAACCAGTTCCAATGGCTCAGCAATGAAGACAATTGAATTGAAAATTAACCTCCAACAGTAAAAGCAGTCAGCAAATGGACAGATCCAAGAGACAAGACTATTCTGAACAGTACACGCACACACACACACACACACACACACACACATACACACACATACACATACACACACACACATACACACACACACATACACACACACATACACACACACACACACACACTCACACACACACACACACACACACACACACACACACACACACATACACATACACACACACACACACACACACACACATACACACACACACACACACACTCAAATTTATCTTCTCTCTACAACTTTTTCTTCCCTTCACATATGTTAAACACTACATTTAGAGGTAAGCATTTTACGAAAGTTACGCTGCACTCCAGGCTACACTATCATGCCCACAGTTTTACAACAGTGTGATTGCTTCTTCTTCTAGTTCTCCTTGAAATTCAGGCAACTCACCCCTGCAGGTCAGCAATGTGGCGTTGCTGGCCGTTGCGGACATCAAAGAGCTTGATGACTCGGTCTGAGGAGCAGGTGGCCAGTTTGGTGCCATAATAGTCAAGCTGGGCATCATGCTGCAACATCAATGATGATGCGGAGGAGGAGGAGGCGGAGGAGAAGGAAAAAAAAAATTCTGTCCATTTTTAAAGGAACTTATTCTTTTGGGGGAATATCCCCCCTGGTCACCACTTTGCAGTGCCCAGTGACCGGTTTTACTCCTTGAAAGGAGAGGCAATGTGGGTGATGCACCTTGGTCACCACTGTGCAGCACCCATTGCCCGGTTTTACTCCTTGAAAGGAGAGGCAATGTGGGTAAAGCACCTTGGTCACCACTGTGCAGCACCCATTGCCAGGTTTTACTCCTTGAAAGGAGAGGCAATGTGGGTGAAGCACCTTGGTCACCACTTTGCAGCACACATTGCCCGGTTTTACTCCTTGAAAGGAGAGGCAATGTGGGTAAAGCACCT
>JAWQFJ010002202.1:37500-62995 GCA_034096865.1 Theodoxus fluviatilis | reverse complement strand
AAGACCAAGGAAGGCAATGATCAGAGACCACAATAGTAACAGCTGCATTTGCCACAAGTGCGAAATATATCGGGGTCCGTATAGATCCAAAGAACTGGTCACGGACCCCCGAAAGTATTGTAACGCAAAATGCTCTCCTCAGGCTAATGCACCTACACCGGCATTTGAGTATCGGATTTCGACTGAGAAAGACTCGCAGCGGACCCGTGTGGAACCATTGTGCTGTCCGCATTCTTGATTACTTGCAAACAGTCAGATGCTCACTGCTGCAAACCAACGGTCAGAAATGCAGAAAAACTTCATGTCTTCAGGAAATTCTTGCAAGCAAGGGTAGTGAGAAGCGAGTGCCGAAGGTGTGAGCGCGCATAACCCCTTTGCTCAGTGACCTTCATATGGGCTGCCAGTCGCCAACGGGTGAAAATTTAAGACCCTTGAATCGTGTTTAAGTGTGAAACTGGTGATAGCCCCAACCTACATCGGAGTAACTCCTTCGAACCTCACAACCCCCAAGGAATCTGCCGTTCCTCAAAAGAAGACTATTGATTTGTCCCACAATACAAGGTTACGGAGCCTTCGCAGTGGAGACGACGCTCCTTCAGGCGTTGTGGAACCGAGAATCGTGGATACCAACTTCTGAGGTCTGAGGGTTATAGTCCATCCTTGGGACGCATTTAAAAACTGGCCTGAAAGACTTTTTGTGTTTCGACTGTCGCGCCATGACATGTTTATCGTGATGATGGGCGCCGCAGGGATAAAAAATGGAAAATACCATAGACATACATACATTAATGAAGGAGTTGGTGATTGTGTCAGGTACCAAGCTGCCAACTTAAGGAAGACGGAGGAGGTGGAGGGAGGAGCCAAAGCCACTGGGCATGATGGTGCTGGGGGCGGAAGGAGCAGGACTCAGGTGCAGAGCACCCATCGTGCAGGCAGACTTGTCAACAGGATTGTGTATCTTGTATGGGAGGTAAGGATCATCCACTAAGGGACCCTGGATCCTCCCATTGCTGAAGCGAGGACAGGAGACTTCGATGTATGTGATCAGATCAGTGCCTCTGTACATGAGGCTGGGTTTGGTGTACTGCACGAGAGATAGATACCAGCAAAGCGCGTGTTTGGTGGTTCTGTGGGACCAGGTGCGAGTTGTGAACAAGAAAGTGTGGAAGTACTCTGCAAAAGTCATTTCTTTACTCTTATCCTCTTGTGGAATTTTCCGATGTAGATCATCTGTCTAAGCTAAGTAGTGCAAATGCTGATGACATCAAACTTAGAAGTGGGGAACCCAGAGTGGAGAAGGCGTTTAATTACGCTTGTGTAAGCAATTTTCAGTCAAGAAATTTTTCCGAGATTTTGTTGGCAGTGGTGTTCATTTGAAATAAGTGTATAAGCTTCCTGAGAGAGAATTTTATCAAAGATTTAACTTATAGCTTGTATAAACCATTGGGAGCTGATAAACTTTCAGCTGATGATGCCAGTAATACCAAAAAGTCAGAAAAGATAACTTGTGACCTGAAGATGTTGTTTAAATAACTGGGTGCTGGATCCAGCTTCGTGGTAAAGGCTAAGTAGGTCACTGTCTGAATGACAGGACTTGGCATGTGCTAACAAAATGGCTGTTGTGGATGCATTCTGATCAGATCACGGAGTGCTGTTGTGGAAGTTTACTCAAGTAGAACTCGAAGTGGAACCAGTGGGATTGGTGATACGAGGAGTGATATATTTGGGCCACTTGTTTGAATCAAGACTTATGTCATAAATGTGCGTACCGGCAATCTGTCTTAGTTCTAAACCATCTGTAACAGATTTTGGCTAATGCAGACTGAGAATTCCTCCCTTGGGTATTCTTGCTCAACATCACTGCCAGGGCACTAATTGGCAAGCAGCCCAGTTCTTTTTACCAAAAAATAGGCAAACAAAACCAAAACTCAGCCCCTACCATCTTGTAAACTTTCTATCGCAGCATGGGTTGAAATCGCCAAGGACGCAAACTTCTGCCCCCATGCACATCTTGAATGGGCGAATTTCCTTTTGCTTCCTTCCGAGGAAGTAGCCGAATTTGAAGCACATAGCAGGCGAGGCTAGAAAGGCTTGATGGTCCATCAACATAGGATCCTGTTCAAGATGCGCAAGAGTGCTCTTTGAGCACCTGGCAGCTTGAATGGCCCAATGTGCGCACATAGTTGCTCAGGATCACAATGTGTGGTGAACATGAATTGCTTGATAGCCATAGTATGTGGTTGTCACATTGTCATATTGGAGTTGGTTGCATTGCTGACTGTAGTGACAGAATGTAGTATGGGTCATGGAGGACAGTGTGTCCAATGTGGTTAATGCATTGCAGGGAAGGAGGGCCTACAGTAGTCACATTGCTGACCTTCAGTGGGGAGCAGCGTGCGGATGCGCGAGTACAGCGCACACAAGAGCACGCATGGTCTCCAAGGAGGAGGGGAGGAACCGGAATCAAGTCATCCTGTAAGCTGGAAAGCAGTGTCGCAGCTGCCCTGAGGAGAAGAGTGTGGCCATTCATGTTTGCCGTGAATGGCCGCGCCGGGGTGATGATTCATGGAGAGGACAATGATGTGGTAGTCGCGGGAACCTTCCGCAAGCAGATTCCCACGAACTCCCCTGCTGGTGGTTCTTTGGCAACCGGGGAGATTGGGCCGTACGAGTACAGCTGCCCTGGGACAGTTGGCCCAGTTGGGATTCTTAATGAGAGAAAGGGACAGTGTCCAAGGACGGAGGTAGAGGAGTGGGGAAGGAGGAGGGCAGTCTGTGTTGTCATAAGGACCCCCAAGATGTTCGCAGCAGAACAGACGCACACGAATCGCACTGAGCCCCTTCATGGACATGAGCCGGTGGCGGGCAGCGCTGAGGGGTGAAGCTGGAGGGAGGACGTTTGGGTGTGACGAGGTGAGGGGTAGGGGACGGATGAGAAGAGAGACGAGGGGCATGAGAGGATAGGAGGAGACTCCTTCTAGTCCATTAATTCACCCCTAAAACGAAGCCCTGCGCAAATATAAGACAATTATGTATTTACATGGATTGGTGTTGTACGTTGATGTTTACACAAAACGCAGCTATCAGCTTTTTTTTGTTTTTTTTTTAATTTTTGTTTTTTTTGTGTTTTTTTTTACCCTGTTTGTGAGTTTTTATTAATTTTGGTTTGTTAGGTTTTTCTTGTTGCGGGGCTTTGTCTCTTTTAATCCCCGAGATAGTTAATTTATTTTTTTTTAAATTATTAAAATAGGAAAAAAAAAATTAAAAAAAAGGGAAAAATTTGTGCGCTTTCGGTGGTGAGGAGGAGGTCGACGTGAGCAGAGAGGGGGGGGTCTGAGGGGCGGTGCGCAGTGTTCTTGCGGGATTTATTTTTAAAAATTTAATTTTTTTGGATTTTATTGAGGTTGTGTTTTTTTTGTTTTTTAATAAAAAGAGAGGGGATATTTTTTTTTTAATCGATTTTATTTAATAAGGTGTATTTTTAATTTAGTTTTTTATTGTTTGTTTGAATGTTTTAAAGGAAAAGGTTAAGTATTTTTTGTGGTACTTTTAAATTATTGTTTTAATGAAATTGATTTAAAAACACAGATGAAAAAGTTTTTTTTAGAAAGAAAGTCAACCTCTCAAGTCCGGGGGTTGTGGGTGGATCGTGGTCGTGTCCCTCCTCCTCGATCCTGCTCCTTTTCCTGCTCTTCCTCCTGCTCCTCCTCTTGCTGTTGCCCTTCCTATTCCTTTAGATTCTGCTCTTCCTCCGTCTCTCTCTTCGTTCGTTGTCACCATTGCTGGTCATGCCGATCCGACAAGTTCACCCCAGCGACGCGACAAAGTGCGAGAACTGTGTCGTGAGCCTTCACCACAATGGTCGTTTCCTAGGCGCTGGATGGCGTCATGTCCGCAAACGCAGACACTGACACGGCGTTGTTGCGAAAGTCGATGAATTATACCTTCGACTTGCATAGGCCGCTCGTTGAGTTTAGCAATCACGAAGTCTTACGCTCACGTCTATTGGTCGATTGATCCAACACCTTCATTTTCGCTCGGTCCGCGAGCGTTACGTGCTGTGAGTGTGACAACGCGGTTCACGCGCGTAGCTACCAGACAAACCATCACTCATGCGTTTCCACGAGCTTACTCTCTTTTTATCCCCTATTCCCCATTTCCAAGACTTCTACGACACTCAATCTGGTCAGTGACCTGGCCATTGTGATGCTTGACAGGAGCTGTAAGCCAGGTCAAGTATGAAGGAACTCTTAGAAGCACGCTGTACCAGAACGGACTTAGTTCGATCATCTATACTTTCAAGCACAGTGCAAATAACTATCCGTCCGTCTGTATGTGTGTCCGTCTGTAAGTATGCGCGCGTGTGTTTCTGAGTTTTGTTTCCCCCCAATACTTTTGCCGAAACCCCCCTGATGCATGTGTGAATTATTTAAACATTGTCAACATACACACGTAAAAGAGAGAGACGGCTAGGAAAGTGTGTGTGTGTGTGTGTGTGTGTGTGTGTGTGTGTGTGTGTGTGTGTGTGTGTGTGTGTGTGTGTGTGTGTGTGTGTGTGTGTGTGTGTGTGTGTGAAATTGTCTCTCATTTTGCAGTGACGTACGTTTTAGACCACTCAAGGACGCAATTTAAACTTAAAAGAGACGCCAGCGACTTACAGTGTACTATCTAAACATGTCACACACACACACACACACACACACACACACACACACACACACACACACACACACACACACACACACACACACACACACACACACAGTACACGCGCTCACATAGAGAAAAGTCGGTATTAGACACACGGAGAAAACACTGCACAGTCACTGACTCGGAGATGACCAGTGTTGTCTGGTGCAGGAAGGTGAAATAGGTCGCACAGAAAGCATGAGTTAAGCACAAGTTTATAGAACAAACCTCAGCAAAATGCTTCGATTAGAAGCACCTGTGACGGTGAGTTTTCAACAGGTACACCTAGATACGTTCTGCTCCGGTAGCACGTGGTGATAGAAATCAAGCAAAGAATTAATCTTATCTGCATGGAAATTTAAAAAAGGCAATTTAGACACTCATGCGAGTCCTGGACACTCATATATGAACTACAGAGACTGATACAAGCCCTGGAAATGAGATGCTACCGCAAGATTCTGAACATCTCATATAAAGACCATGTCACGAATGAGGAAGTCAGCAACAGGATCAGGAGAGCAATTGGGCAGTACGAAGACCTGCTCTCAATCGTGAAAAGCAGAAAGCTGAAGTGGTACGGTCACGTGTCAAGAGGCAGTGGGCTGGCCAAGACCATCCTACAAGGAGGTACCGTACCAGATGGGAGAAGGAGAGGCAGGCAGAGAAAGAGGTGGGAAGACAACATCAAAGAGTGGACAGGCTTGACCTTTGCTGACTCACAGCGAGCCACAGAGGATAGAGATCGATGGAGGAAGATTGTCCGAAAGTCATCAGTGGTGCCTCAACAACCCATCTCAGAGTTAATAGACTGAACTGAACTGAACTGAAGACACTCACTTGTGGCTGCTGGGCCTAGCGAACCGTGGTGCCGACTCACGAGGCTTGGCAGGCGGGCAGGCTTTCCACTCGTACTTATTATTTACCCGTCGCCAAGGCGTACACATACTCGCCATTGCTGGGCAGTACGTAGCTGCCGGTGTAGTGTGCCGTGTGCAGAGGCAAACGCGAGACTTTTGCAAGGGAGGCAACCCTACACTAGTTTCACCTTCTACAAGCAGTGTGGTTTAGGTAATATATCGACGTTGTCGGACAGCAAACGCTATTCTGGTACAGAAGTAGACAGTGTAGTGGGTGACTGATTCCAAGTGGGGGTCGAAGCACTGTTAATTTGTTCTTACCCGCGTTGGCACTATGAAAAGATCTGTTCATTCGAACCTTCTACTTCTAGTGCGGCTCACCTCGCAAACCCACTGTACAGAGGTTGTCTCCCCTGCTAGAGTAGTCTGACCACGGGCATGCAGGTGGGAGCGTTGCCAAGATGCGACGTCTTGCGAGGTATAGGCCGGTGTCAGCATGTGTCAAACATTTTACTGTCTTTACATCTGCTTTCACAGTTCTATTCCTTGCAAGATCTTGCAAGCTTCCTAGCGTAACCAACGCGCCCACTGTCCCATGATGATATAACTGCTAGAAACTAGATTTGGCACAGCATCCCGGTCTGATAGAGCACTGCGATTGGATGCAAGACTTGGAGTCCTTATAGGGAGAATTTATGTAAAATCACATGGGATGCAATAATTCGGTATTATCCTGACGAAACACTACGTGACTTGGCCCTCCCCAGCTGCTTCACCTTACGTCACAGTTTGTCTCCTCCGATGACTGGGCTCCAAGCTCTAGTGATGCCAAATACTTGGCGACAAACTGATTCAAATAAAACAAAATTGTGTGTGTGTGTGTGTGTGTGTATGAGAGAGAGAGAGAGAGAGAGAGAGAGAGAGAGAGAGAGAGAGAGAGAGAGAGAGACAGCCAGCCAGAGAGAAAGGGAGGAAAGATTAAATAGTTTTCACAGAAATCCAATAAACACCTGAGCAAGAACCATAACAAACAATACATCAGTTAAAGATAAAAACCCAGTACAAATGATAAATGAAGGAAACTATTGTTTATTTATGACTCAAGAATATATGCAGAGAAAGGGATAGCACACAAAAGTAAAAATGATTTACCACTACGACGACAATCAAAGAGTCTTGAAAAATCTCATAGCACCACACACACATGTTGTATCATGAATGAAGACTGCATTTTGAACATCTCCCATCAGAAAAAGTACAGACAGTAATCATTGCAGTGTTCAAAAGAAACCAAATGTTATTTCATTTATGAAGGAAGACAAGAACCTGATGAGTTTTATAAATTCAAACACATTAGCAGGCAAATTAAAAATTGACACATTATGCAAAAATTACTCATCAATCAACAACACCACACAAAAGATTCCCAAATAAAAGGAATGTGGCTGAGAGAGGGCAACACTTGTTTCATGAACTGTTCACAATTCATGTCAAAATTATGCATGGCAATACACATAGCCAGAAAGCTTGGAACTATGAACAACTTCCAATTAGAACTTCTACTAGTTATGTGAGGATGGAAAGTTTTCAACGGAGACACCAACGGAAGAGAGCTTGTCAGATGCAGTGGTGTGCAGGATTGAATCGTACTCATAATCTTGTAGAGGGGAAAATAAGGACTCCATTCTGTAAAGTTCAGACAAATCTACTTTGCACCAAACGGGACCAAAGTATACGTGCAAACTCAACATCTGCACAACAGCAAGTTCCTAATACACAGTTGGACACTTTGCATGGGACAGACAGAAAAAGTTTCGGACATCAGGAAGGAAATAAATCTACAAGCTCACAGTGAACTGGACTGTGGGTGAAGAAACAACACTGCAAACTCAAAGTCTGCACAACAGCAAGTTTCTGGCTGGACATCCGGAACGGGAATGACAGAAACAGTTTTGGGCACCAGGCAGGAAATAAATCCATAAGCTGCCAGTGAACTGGACTGTGGGTGAAGAAACAGCAAAGCAAACTCAATGGCTGCACAGCAAAGAAGAGCAATAGGCATTTCTCTGTCAGGCCCAGACCCCTGCACTGATCTGCCCCCAAACTGAAATTTTCATTTACCAACGCTGACCACTTCAGCATAGAGATAAAAACAAATGCACTGACAAACCCTTCAATAATTCGGTTTATGAAAATCATGTGTGGTTGAGACCAAATGAAAATGATAGCAATACTTGTAGTGAGCCAGTATTTTTACTCCCAAGTTGATCATCCATCATCAAGCATCAAAAGCTAGTCAAGCCTCAGTACATACTCCAGAGAGATTCACAGTTAAGTTATTGGCATTAAGAAATTTTGCACCCACGCAAAAATCTATCCAGGAGACATTTTTGTGGACTGAAATGTGAAAGACGAGTATAAATTGAAATGACAGTGCAAAGAAACTTCCAACCCATGATCCCGAAGAAAAAAAAGGTACTGTGGTCTAAAATGAGAGAACTCTTATGAAAAGGCTGTAATTGACATGGGCAACAAGGGATTATACAAATCCAATAAAACAACACCAAACCAAAACGACCTCCCCTAAAAAAAAATAAAAAAAATAAAAAAATAAAAATAAAAAAAGCAAACAAAAAAAGAGAAAAAAGGAGAAAAAATCTATAAAAAAAACAACAAAAGCACGATTCATTATCACCCACTCCCAATTTACAAACACAAAACTCCACTAAACCTGTCACAAAACAGTCAAAGTTAAAATTGTGATGAAAGTATACTAGAGGATCTACTGTCTTATGTAACATCAGTGAGCAAAGAAAACAGTGTCTGACTGCCTTCTTACAAAATAAGAAAAAACACCTCAGCAAAGCACAAACAGTTTGATTATAGCCTGGACATGGCGCCCAGATTTCTGCCCCTGACTTATAAGTGTCAAGACCACCACTTTGTTGGGGTCTTACAGTCCCAATTTTCACAAGACAACCTACAAACCTATGCCGGTCATTTTGGATTCAATATAATTTGATGTATTAACGATTTTTCTCCCCATTCAGAATACCAAGTGATGTTGAGAAAGATCCCAATTTCCACTCCCTATTAATATCTCTGGAAAATATATTTTTCGACATGACTGCACGGACTGGTTGTTTAACATGGCTTGCAGCATCCAGCATCTGATGATTGACAACACCATATTTACATGTAGATGAGCTTGTATCAGAATGGTGATTTCTTGATGACCATTACAAAGAGTCACATTAATTAAAAAGCAACAACAACACACACCAAAAAAAGTTCTCAGTCCACAACTCGGTCCCTTAAACTGCAATCATGTCAGAAACGAAACTATGTAATGTCAGAGCCAAACACTTACAGCAAGCGGGTGTCTGATTGGAGGAGGTATGTACAGTAAAGTACTTGAAAATACTCACATTACTCCGGTTAGACCAGCGGATGAACAGAACCAACCAAGCATGCAAGGTTAAAAAAAAAGTCTCAGCAAAGCCAACCATCAGAAACCCACAATTTTTTACTTCAATATCAGTTGTGAAGCAAACATTGATATTCCTCCATTCTTTGTCAGCCAAGCAGTTGAGAGATTCTGCAGCCTTCCTGGTCAAGTATGCAGATTGATGTGTGGTCAGGAGTTCTCAAGCTCTTCCCAGTGTCAGCAAACAATTTTGTACAGCTCTGAGCAAGGCCATGAGCAGCTCTGGAGAAGTTTTGCTGGGCTCAGTCTCTTTCAGCAGAGGACACGCCACCCTTGAACTTCTGCAGGTAGTCAGCAAACTGCCCCATCTGCAAGGTGCAGTCCACAGTTGGCTCGAAGATAGGTATGCAGCCTGGCTCCAGGAACGAAACTGAAACAGCAGGGGCCATAGATGAATGAAGTGATGAAAAATGGAAACGAAGAAAATTAAAACTACTTATGGCAGAAGGGTGGATGGATGATAGTGTTTTTTCGGCTTATCAGCCTTTGAAGGCTATGTAAGGCCATCAAGCACAAAGATCACTAAAACAGTTTGGAGTTAATGCAAATCAAGTAACGGTGTCCCTAGCTATTCGCCTCTTAGGAATCGCGTAGGGAGACGCGGTGGGTCAATTCTTATCCCGAACCCAAAGGGAGGACTTATGGCAGAAGAGGAATACTTGCAGTTTCAGGAAAATACATTTTCTGCAAGGGGTGTACCAAGCCATTTTATATACACTCATGATCTAAAACTTTAAAACAAAGGCGCATATCAGAATTCTGGTAAAGTGATGCGTGACAATATATGACGCAAACCGTTTGCTCAAATTCCAAAGAACTGCAGCAAAAACTGTTTCTACAATCAATCGGCCAACCATTGAAACACTTAAAAAAGCAGACACCCTGGGGCGAATGAAAACGAAACCACCATAACGATAGCCAAAAGTTTACTTCATGACTTCGCTCTGAGGCTTGCATTTGCAACAAGTTTGCCTTCCTAGATTCCTCTATCCATAATCTGACTGCACCAGGTCTGGAGAACCTGTATACACATTCCAATTCCTGCGTAAAGAATCCAGCGATGGAGATGCATGAACAAAAAACTCACCCAGTTCTGGATGTCGGGGCGTGGAGAAGAGGGAGACGGTGGCGGGTTTGCGGATGTAGTGCCTTTTCACACACCCCAGGTCTTCAAGCATCTGCGGTATAAGGGAAGTAACTCCGTCAATACTGAATAGGGGCAATGTAAAGAAGTTACCTCCCTTCAAAAATCACGCTCTAGAATCCGGCCCAGATGGCCTCTCGTCCCACTACCAACTGCTCGACCAATCATTGATAAATAGCATACACAAAAATAAAACAAACTGTAATAAGAGTGGCGGCACACTGTCCCTTCACCTTACCAATAGTTGTACATAGATTAGCTACTGTGTATTTTTTCCTATCTATCCATTTTTTCATTTCTTTATGAGCAAGGACAATAAGTAAGGTAGACAGAAATGCATAAAATTTCATCCTTGAAAAATAAAAAATAAATCAACCAGTCAATCAACAGGCCACTGGGAAGTTCAGATTTTGTGAACGCGTTTATGCAACTCAATTTGCAACGTGTACAGCAATACACAGGCAAAATACCATAATCTAGAAGTCTCAATTAAATAATAATAACATGGAATTTTGACAGCAGCAGTGCAACCGGATATCCAGAAGCTTCGGACCCTGTGGTGTTTCCAAGTACATGGAAGGACCTCTGGTACAGCGACTGAGAAAGTCGCACAGGTGTGTGACCGAGAACCACGACACTGCTCATAAGTCACACTGGTCATTCCAGAGACACAGCCCTGTACCACCAGTGGGGGTCAACCAGGTGCATTTTCTGTTTTGGGCATTGTCTGCCTCTATTACTCCTCTAGGATCGATTCGTCGCCGATTTACAATGCAAATCGCATTCCTTATCCCCCTCCCTACAAACATTACGACATGTAGCTAGGGTTCAATTAGCCCTACCTAGGCTTTTCCCTCGGTGTGATGGTTTCTGCTAACACCGACGTTTGATACGTCACTGCAAAGCACGTTCTCTCTACGAACCCTCTTTCCGGGGTGGAATGTTTCGTGTAGTGTCGTCCGTTTCACGATAGAAATAGAACGTGTGACGTAAACGGAATATATTTGTAGTTGGACCAATTAGAAGTTACCCACATACGGTGTAGTACTTTTCTACAACTTTGCATTTCATTGCAGTGCTTATTTAAATAGGTAAAGTGTACATCATTTTCTAGATACAAACATAATAGTGGTACCGTTGGAAAGCTTAAAGTCTTAGCTTTAAAATGATACCAATAACTCCAAAATGCCAAATCTGACTTGAGATCCGTTTTGTGGCGCTCAGTCACACATATTTATGTTGATCTGGCGAAATTCACTAAACTGATCTGGTTCACACCGTTATAAGATTCGTTTTGAGTTCCAGAAAAAAAGAATGTTTTTACTGTGATTCTTGGACAGTCTTCGTGGATTTTGGATGAGCAAAAGCAAATGACAATGACTAGAAGCCTCATTTAGGGATTCTCCACTTTGAAACAAGCAGGAGACACCGCACTGAAGACAGCGGGTTTACCACAGGAACGGAATCCTTGACTAGACTAGATTGGTGTTCTGAAGCTCTACATGTTGTGAACAATGCACATGATCTTGCTTACAATGCGATGCTACACTTTCAGAATCAAGTTACACCAAAGCTCTGCAACACAGAAGGCACCAGCAGCACTTTGCTTTGAAAATGTGAGTGTCATGCGAGAAGAACTTCACGGAGAAGCTGTGATCTACACCAAAACAAGTTCACGGATCAGATAGTTTGACCCGTAAACACCCCTCTTGAACTTATACCCCCTAAAACCTCGATTCCCTCTCAGATGACCACAACGAATAAATCATTCTGTTTAATCTTACATCTGCCTCTGAGAAGTATCTCCTCCAAAGGTTAAGTCCTAAAACAAAACTACTAATTCCTATAAACAACACTATCCCCAGGGCCCCAAAAACACTAGCAAGGGGAAAACTGTGAACTTGCCGCCCTAGTAGTGGTTAGGAAAGCTCGATTAAGAGCAAGCAGGTTTGAGTCACGAGAATGCAGAAACTGCGGGGTGAATTCATTGGCAACGCTGAGGGCCGCATTTCTTTACAAGCCTCATTCATTTTTCATGCAGCGTAGCTTGAGGAAGCTAGGGCGGGCAGCGTGAATCGGTCGCAAATTGCGTCGTTGGAAAAACAACAACGGGAAATGAAAGTGCGGCTAGAAAAAAAAAGAGAAGCAAAACTGGGGTTCTGCTAGAAAGTGGTCCCCACATGAAATGGATACAATTTTGTATGAAATTAGGATCCTTCATCCAGAACCACTCCTACAGTGTTAATTGTAAAGGACGGAAAGGTGGATTTTGTCTACCGTTCAAACCGAAAAGTTTCTGTTGTTTAGAAAAACGAGAGGTGTTTACTACATCTGCCCAGAAGGAACGGTTTCAACTCAGATGTGCAATTAGAGGTGCGCGCGAGGCACTCGTGGCCACTAGCACACATCATATTAATTAAAAAAGTTAAAAAAACACCACACACTACAAGAGTTTTATAGTAATGAGAAAGGATATATACTTTCTTTTTTCCCTTGCAGATGCGAATCTTTCTTATCTAATGGAGTCTGGTACCAACCATCTGTGTCAGATTTTCATCTCGGATTCTCGATGTCTGGATCAGTCCAATTAGCAGAGGAGGACGACAACGTTGTGCTTGTCGCTAGCTTTCGTTCTCCTCTCGACAGGCAGCACAACACTGAGCTGGACAATGTTTGCATGCAGCTATTTCTCCTCTGACCCCCTTGACCTACAGTTCTTATTATGGCGTTTTCCCGCCATGCACTAACATCACACACACACACACACACACACACACACACACACACACACACACACACACACACACACACACACACACACACACACACACACACACACACTATCTTACGTTCTTTAGAGAGAATATACTGCGGCAGGCACGTTTCTTTCAGTTGTCTTTTACATTCTGTGTCTCTATGTGTCTGTGTGTGTGTGTGTGTGTGTCTGTCTGTCTGTCTCTCTCTCTGTTTCTTTTTTCCTCTCTGTGTCTCTCTGTTTCTGTCTCTGTCTCTCGGTGTTTCTCTCTCTCTGTCTGTCTGTCGGTCTCTCTCTCTCTCTCTCTCTCTCTCTCTCTCTCTCTCTCTCTCTCTCTCTCTCTCTCTCTCTCTCTCTCTCTCTCCCTTTCCTATTTCCGTTTCATACGCCATACTAATGTCGCACCAGCGGGATGGATTTCATTGGCCAAGGGAGAGACCGTCTTGCATTTGTACGAATGAAAGCAAAGGATCTATTGCCTAGATCTACTTCCCTCATTCAATATCTGTACCTACTTCGATGCCATTGTTGTGCTCCATTCATATCGTGCCCATTATGTATCAATTTCACACAACACGAAGCTATTACATTGTATATCACTGTGTTTATCCTAATATGAACATTAGTCCATGGGGTCCCGAAGTTTATTGGTGAAAAGTATGTCGCAATTTATTGTACGTACATAAGCCCGTGCATCTGCACAGATACATCGCACAATTAAACGATTCGAACATGAACAGAAGCAGCAGCAGCGGCAGCAGCAGGCGGGAAAAAAAGGAAGAGGAGGAGACGGAGGAGGAAAAGAAAGGCGATGGAGGAGGAGACGGAGGAATAGGAGGAGACGGAGGAAAAGAAGGAGACGAAAGAAGGAGGAGGAGGAGGAGGAAGAGGAGGAGGAGGAGGAGGAAGAGGAGGAGGAGGAGGAGAGGGGAGGAGAGGGGAGGAGGCAGTGGAGGAGGAGGAGGAGGAGAGAGGAAGTGGGAAGAGAAAAGAGGAGAAGGAGGGAGGCCAAGGGGGAGGGAGGAAAGGGAGAAGAACGAGGGAGGAGGAGGGAGAAAAAGGAGGGAGGAAAAGGGAGAAGGGGGAGGAGGAGAAAAATGAGGATGAGGGGGCGGGTGTGGGGGTGGGGTGGGGGGTGTGGCGGAGGAGAGAGAGGGAGTGGGGAAGGAGGAGGTAAAGGGGAGGAGGTAAAGGGGAGGAGGTAAAGGGGAGGAGGAGGAGGAGGAGGAGGAGGAGGAGGAGGAGGAGGAGGAGGAGGAGGAGGAGGAGGAGGAGGAGGAGGAGGAGGACAGAGAAAGAGAGAAGAGGAGGGAGGAGGAGGGGGGTGAAGGGGGAGGGAGGAGGGGGGTGAAGGGGGAGGGAGGAGGAGGGTGAAGGGGGAGGGAGGAGGAGAGAGAAAGGAGGAAGGAGGTGGAGGAGGGAGGAAGAGGAAAGAGAAAGGAGGGAGGGGAAAAGGAGGGCGAAAGAAAGGAGTAAGAAAGGAAGAAAGGAGAAAACAGGAAGAAAAGAGAGAGGAAGAAAGGAGGGAGAAAGGAGGGAGAAAGGAGGGAGGAGGAGTGGGGATAAAGGAGGGAGGGAGGGAGGGAGGAGGAGGAGGAGGAGGAGGAGGAGGAGGAGGAGGAGGAGGAGGAGGAGGAGGAGGAGGAGGAGGAGGAGGAGGAGGAGGGGGGAGTAGGAGGAGGGAGTAAGGAGGGAGGAGGATGGAGTAAGGAGGGAGGAGGAGGGAAGGAGAAGGGAGAAAGGAGGGAGGAGAAAAGAGGGAGGAGAAAAGAGGGAGGAGAAAGGAGGGAGAAAGAAAGAAGGGAGAAGGATGAGGGAGAAAGGAATGAGGAGGAGGGAGAAAGGGGGGAGGAGGAGGGAGAATGGAGAGAGAAGAAAGAAGAAAGGAAAGAGGAGGAGGAGGCGGCGGCGGAAAAAAGGAGGAGAAGAAATAATCAGGAACATCGGGAGTTGATTTGCGCTTATTCTAACCAGATCCGGTGATTTTCGTGATTAATGGCTTTACATATCCTGCAAAGGCTGACAGGCCGTAAAACTCAATTCAAGCATTACACCATTTTCAGGAGAGCTTTACTTCTGAGTTCAACGAAAAGCGATCATTGCAGTAGATCTTGTAGTAAAATTATTGCAGTATTGCATGTAGCCTGAACTTGTTCTTCCTCACGTCTTTCCTCTCATCTCGCCCCTGAACAACTCTCATTTACATCATTAAAGATAGAGGTGCTATTTTTATATTGCAACTTTTCACCTATTGATGGGTGCTCAAATCGCACACCTTTACCTCCTGGTCAGCGAGCCAATTATTTTATCATTCCAACACCATCTCAACTTCCTAGGGAGCATGCAACCAGGCTGCAGATGAACGCGGCAAAGTTAGCTTTCAAAATTTACCAGCTCAGCCCTGACAGGTACCCGTTCATTCCTGGGTGAGGAGAAGCAGTGTGAGTAAAGCATCTTGCTCAAGGATGCAACTCGGTGGTCCCCGCAGCTTCAAACGCCGCACCTACAAACCGCAAGCGACTGCAGGTCAAGCGTGCTGACCACTCGGCCACAGTCCCACAACATTAAGGATGTTCACGTCATATCGTGGTTTCAAACTATCATACAATATCTAATTGCTTTAAAAAATGGAAACAACAAAACAAGGCAGGTTCATGAGAAACTCGGGAATAATGCCACTTACACAAATACGGCAAAGGACGAGTGAGGGGAAGAGAATCTCTACCATCACGCACTCTTTGTCAGAAAACCATGACAGATTCAGCTTTAAAAATAAAATAAGATTCAGCCCGTTCGTGCAAACAGAGAAAAAAAAGAAATCTGCAATCCCAAGTCCAAAGTAGAGCGCAGAAAGCTCCGTCTGATGTGTTTGGGGAAAAACATTGACTCCATCAATCACCTTGTCGAAGCGTCTGTAAAGAAATGGGACTTGGTGCGCGGTTCCAGTCAAGGCAAGACTGCAGAGTGGTCCTTGAATACTTTTGATTGGTTTACATCAAACCAAGTCTGGACATCTCGGGAAGCTCAATGGGACAGGCGGTCGTGATGGAGAGAACACTACACGGAAAGGTTTTTGCTTTAGCATGTCCGGGCTGTCACTTTCAGAGCAGCGCAGGTGGGCTGCTGCCTACAAAGGACACTACAAGAGGCCCTGGGTCCCTGGCGAGAGAGCTTGTCTAGCCGTCTGCTTCATACAGCCAAGGCTGAGTTCACGTAGACAGAAACAAAATGAATGAATGAATGAATGGAAGAATGAATGAATGAATGAATGAATGAATGAATGAATGAATGAATGAATGAATGTGTGCACAAACGAAGGGGATTTTACGTCCTTTCAGTCTCTTTAGGCTATGAAAGCCATGGATCACGAATATCACAAGAGCTGGTTATAAAAAGTCGTCTTGATTTCCTTAGTATTATGTCATTTACCAGGCGTGGGGGGGGGGGGGGGGGGGGGAGAGGGGATCTATTCTCACCCCCAATCCACAGAGGGTGACAGGAGCAGAAGCATTCTAGTCCACTAGAGACATCGCCTACCGGCGAAAGAGTCTCTAGCACAGTTCATATCACGTGATGGAACTAATCCGTCCGGAATATTCATAACGAGGTCACACGAGAGGCTTGTGGGATAGCACTCTGCTCCCTGACATACGCCGTGAAAGTAGTTCTAAGACTAGTTCGCACAAAACTAAAAAATTATGCTTGTTGAGGCAATAAACAAGCATTTATTCGATAAAATAAAATGTTAGTGTTGAAATGGAAACAAGTTTTAACATCTGAATTATTTCAGTAAAAAGTTGAAAAAGTAGTATCCAGAACGAGTTATTTTTGGCACAACGATGCAATGTGAAGGGTCAAGTCTATTACGCATCATGGCGAAATTCGCCAGAGTCACTACTGACTCGGGATCACAGAATGGAGTAGGAGTCGAGACTTCGTCCAGTAAAGAAACTACGGGGCGCGAAAATTGTTTGTTGATCCCCTCCGAATCTGGTTTCGCGGGCTGAGAGGTCACCCATTTCAGAACAGCCTAAAACAGGCCTTTTGTTGTAGTTGCTGTCTTAATGCTGCACAATATGGTCTTTCCTCGACACACAGTCTTAATCTGCGTCCCTTAATTATGAAACGGAGCGTGCACGCGTTCCTTTCTATGCGTCTTTTTATACAGCGACGATCTTTCCCGTTCCTGCCGAAGTAGAAACGTTATCTCCCTTGCAAGAGTACACTGACCAAAGCCTAGCAACCAATTACACTGATGAACGATCATGATTTGTCGTAGTGGCTTGACCTGTCGGCCATACTTCCAGTCCATTAGATGTCGTGGTTCAGTCCATGCTCAAGATGATTTGCTTGTTATTTCCCATGCTCTGCAAGGGGTGGAACAGATCTCTAGTTCCAGTAGATAACACATCGTCAAAGAAATACTAATTCCCTCAAGGAATTAACATCCCATACTTCACGAGTATGATTCTCAAACAGATCATGTGCTTGAAAAGAGGTACAGCAATGACAAAACTCCACGGACAGTCATTTCAAAAGGTCGGTGTTCCACAAGGAAGCCCAAGCCGTCCAGGAGACAACGTGCTAAGACTCAAGAATATTACATTCTCCTCAAGCAGCCCATAAAGAGGAAGGTGTTCGACAACACACTCCAAGAGGAATTAAAAATAGACTGCAATACGTCGATCAGATCCCTAGCTCCAGCAAAAGACCAGAAAAAACCCAGTTCCGTGAAGAACAAAGAAGAATTTGCGCTCTCAGGGGAATCTGCGATACTGAATCTCCACACGGAGTCAATCGACAAATGTCCTACACTCTGCGGTGACTCAGAAAGTACAGAGGAATCGAAGGGGCCACTGTGCTGAACTGGGTTTATTGCGTTCACAAGCTTCCGGAGCAATCACCCTTACACCAGGCGAGGACAGGAGAGAGAGAGAGGTTAGTCTGTTCATACAACCTTTGCTGCTGAAGTAGGTTCACCACAGGGGGCGAGTACCTCGCAGCAGGGATGCGTTGCTTAGCCTACTTAGTTGGCAATTAATATGCCGGCGTCAACATCAGTCAAGCATTAGACTTCCTTTACATCTCCTTCACCGTGTTGACACCGGTCTATTTCTCGCAATATCTTGCAAGGTTCCTGGGCAATGAGCACGGGTGTTCTTCTCACTTCGGGCCTGTCAGGTGACTATGCCTGATGGAATGATTCACCAGCCTTTACCTGTAACGCGATGAACTCCACTTGACAAAGCGTGCAGCTGGGGAGCCACAACCCCAAGCTGTCAATTACGAGCAGGCAAAAGAACTCACCTTGATGAGCTCGTGGACACACACGGGTTGCAGCACTGGGGTGAAGTGCTGGGTAGCCAGGGAGAGCGGGCACCCGGGGTGGGCCATCAGGAAACAGAGAACCGACTCCAGCATGCTGCGCAGCGTGACGCGGTTCAGATGGCCCTCGGGTTTGAGCCACGGTCTCGGCACCAGCCTGACTTTCTCGTAGGTGCTGCAGTAGGAATGAACGAGTGAATGAATGAGTGAATGAATGAGTAAATGAATGAATGAATGAATATATAGATGGATGGATGGATGGATGGATGAAGTAAGTTTAACAGCTTATCACCTCTACAGGCTATACAACACCATCGACCATGAAGATCACAAGAGCTGCTTTGAGTAAGAGCAAGTGTCGATTGTCCAAGTTGTTGGCCTTTTACGAATCGCTTGCGCAGAGGCGGGCAGTCTCTGCTTACCCCCAAGCGACAGGGGGCTCTGTGATAGGGAAGGCACGCACCAAGAACAATCCTTAGAACTTGCAAGTTCAGATTAACAAATATATGTATGTGCATACGCACGCACATGTGAATCCACTGTCCGTGTGTAGGCGCGTGCACGTGTGTGAGTGCGCGGGCGTGTACGCGTGTGTGTGTGTGTGTGTGCGCACACGAGAGAGAGAGAGAGAGAGAAAGCTAGAGAGAGAGAGAGAGAAAGTCAGAGAGAGAGAAAGTCAGAGAGAGAGAAAGTCAGAGAGAGAGAGAGAGAAAGTCAGAGAGAGAGAGAGAGAGAGAGAGAGAGAGAGAGAGAGAGAGACAGAGAGAGAGAGAGACAGAGAGAGAGGGTCAGAGAGAGAGAAATAGATACATAAGTTCTAGACACAACAATGATACCGATGACCTGGTGGATATTTTATCGTCGCAGGATGAAGCTGTGATTAGAAACTTGGCAGCATATTTGTATTTTGCTTTCAAAAAGAGAGAAAAATGCAATAATCCTAATTCAAATGAGTCATGAAACAAATAAGCATTGTTGTACGGGCTGGTGGCCTAACAATAAAAGAGTTCGAGTTCGAGTTCGAGTTCTCTCTCTCTCTCTCTCTCGCTCTCTCTCTCTCTCTCTCTCTCTCTCTCTCTCTCTCTCTCTCTCTCTCTCTCTCTCTCTCTCTCTCTCTCTCTCCCCCCCCCCTCCCTCCCTCCCCCCCCCCCCTCTCTCTCTCTCTCTCTCTCTCTCTCTCTCTCTCTCTCTCTCTCTCTCTCTCTCTCTCTCTCTCTCTCTCTCTCTCTCTCTCTCTCTCTCTCTCTCCCTCTCTCTCTCTCTCGCATACACAAATGAACAAAACAACCTTTTGAATTCGAGACAGAGGAAGTAAAACAATACACTCCAGTTACAATGGTTGTTTTTGACACAGGCAAAGAAGAGAACTAGATTGAAACTGGGCACATAGGGCCTACCACTGTAAAGCTCTTCCTGCAGGAAGGTCAACGGATGAACTCCAGCCGGAGAGACAGCGGACTTCAGAGTTCTATTAAGTATGGCTGGCTTGAGACCTTTTCCCCTGCAGGTGGCGCAAAGTCAGCACATAAAAGCTTCCTGCATCTTAGGGCCAAGAAAGCAGTGACATTTGAAGGGGAGGCGCACGATGAGGTTACATCAAGGCACAGCTCAGCCTTTCCTTTCCCGCTGTAAATTACGAGGGGAGGGAGGGAGGGAGAGAGGGAGGGAGGGAGGGAGGGAGGGAGGGAGGGAGGGAGGGAGGGAGGGAGGGAGGGGGGGGAGAGAGAGAGAGAGAGAGAGAGAGAGAGAGAGAGAGAGAGAGAGAGAGAGAGAGAGAGACAAAGAAGGAAGGACGGACGGATAGACTAGACTAACACAAAGACAGACAAAGAAAAAGACACTTATGTTGATAATCTTTCAGATCTAGCCTGGAATTAGCTTTAAATAGCTGACAAGAACGATGTACCCCCCAAAGAAATCCTTCACATCTCCTTCATGTCTCGTCTACCTACAATGCCTAAAATTGAGGCCCCCTTGACATGACGTCCTAGTACTTGAATGAGTGAAAGTGGTGGGAGGGCATCGGACCCTCGGGGGAGACGGTGTGGCAATCTACTTGCGTGCGTGAAACTCATTGGTCAAGAGCAACCATCGGTTGGCTGTCGGGGCGCGCCACCCAAGGGAGCCATGCAGGCCAGCAAAGGGCCATCCAGGGAACTGAAGTCTCTTAGCAACAACGAATCCTATCCACAGCGAGATACGGAAGCACCAACCAGACATATGCAGAGGGAAGGGATTTAAGGAGTCCGGGGATTAGACTTCAGGGATAAAGAGAGTTGTGGTGAGGTAAACCAATGGGGCAGAGGCTATTTGCCGGCAAAGTGGCTGGGACCGGCTGATGGCCGCGGGGCGCGTTGCTTTCTTAGCGGTCCGCGCTGAGGGACGAAGAACCGTTTCCCGAGCTCTGTGAACTCGCAACCCCGTTCCCCTTCCATATTCATTTCTCTCATCGCCCCCCCCCCCCCTCCTCCCTCTCCTTTGTCCTT
Organism: Theodoxus fluviatilis; assembly: GCA_034096865.1. NCBI lineage: Eukaryota > Metazoa > Mollusca > Gastropoda > Cycloneritida > Neritidae > Theodoxus > Theodoxus fluviatilis. The sequence continues at coordinate 42,252 of JAWQFJ010002202.1, read as the reverse complement.
CCCTAGACTTCGTCACTTCAGCTAGCCCCTGGTGGGAGGAGGGTGAGCAGAGGCCTGCAGCCAGGTCAAGCTCCGGCCACCCGCCTCAAAGAAGAAGTCGTAAAGGTTACTCTTAGCGCCACCGCCTTTCACCGCGAGACGAAAACCGTGTTAGCTGGTCCCCCCTGAAACCGACGATGAATAATGGAAGCGACGGGCAGAGAGAGCGAGCCTGGCGGGAGGAGAAATCATCACGAACATGAAACCAGACTGTGACAGATTCATGTTTTCCCCTCTTTATTGTTTTGATGATTTAAGTGTGTTTTAAGACTGAAGCCTTTAACGTTTTCATAGCTGAGAAAAGCTGTCCCCTGCTGGATCTTAGTCTCAGAGAATCCTGGCACAACCTTTCTGCACTGGAGTTGTTTTTCTGGGTCGGATGCCACATGGCTGTTTTTGTATATACCGGACTTCCTGCGAGGTAGGGTGACCGATGTCCTTGAGCTTGTTTTTCAAAGCTTGCCTTGAAGGCGGTTTTTCCTGCCAAGTCAGCTTTCTGTCCAAGAGTTTTGCGCATGCGTGAAAAGGGTTGAGGTGTTTCAATAAAACTACATTGCATGCCCAATTTTAATCAGTTAGCGGAAGGACATGGTGCTGGGACAGACCCACTCCCACACAAGCTACACTCCGTGCGTCTGACTCCCCCAGAGCACGTAAAACAAGTTAAGTGATTGCTCCATCCCCTTTTACATCCCAATAGAAATTGGGAGGGTTTGTGTTATCAAAGAGAGAAACAACGATTCTCTCACTAGGAAATTCAGTCACGGAAAGTTGCAGTGCTCCGATGCTAAGCACCCAAACCTAGCGCCAGAATTCACCGCCTCTCCGCACTCTCCAGCCTGCTAGCCTGCCTGCCCCCAGCTGACCTGGGCAAGCCTCTCCTAACGCCTGCTGGTCTGAGACGCCCAGCCCCACAGACGTCGTCTGCTTGACATCGCTTCCCTCCTGCCGGGCTCCCTCCCGCCTATCCAGGCTGGACCAAAGCTGACCACTACAGCCGGGGAAACCTCACCCCAGGAGTTTTCATCCGCAAAGTGTGGTGTGTGTATATGAACTTCGCTACATAGAGCGAAAGTTCATACCCCCATGGCCTTTTGATTCTCGCTTGACAAAAGCGAGAACGTGTGTTAAGTGGACTGTGAGTCCCTATAAGTAGTGTAAAGTTGATGAACTTCTTCGATGGAACTATCCACCAAGGTATCGTGAGTACTCACTAGATTGAACTTTTGAACTGACTCTGAATCTAAAGAACTGAACTGTTGAACGCTTTTATCCCTCGAAACATTGAACAATTATCAGATGCTTGAAAGCCACAAAGGGGCGATTTCTTAGTCATGGTTTTTCTTGAATATTAAATCTTTTGTTTAATTGGCAATCTTGGGTCCTCCTGTTTATTGCATGGCATGTGCATGACAGAGATTTTGATTTATTTTTAAATGTGCGTTCCTCCTCCCCAAGCAAGAATCCCCTAGACACAAGCGCATAGCGCCGAGCCGGTGTTTTAATAAACACAAGAGAGGAGAAACGTCACAGCATGGGGGCTTCGTCCTAAGATTTAAGTACAACTTGAATGTCAGTAAGAGTAATTGAAATTTTTCTGTCAGAGTAGATTTGCCATTGTTTAATTTCACCTTTGCTCTTGTGGTATGCTGCACTGTGTGACCCTGTTTGGCATTCTTGTCTGGGCTTGCTAGAGATCACGTGGTTTGTGATGTCTTGATGTTTGCTGATTTCTTAGCGTTTGTGAAGATCGCGGAATTTTCACAATGGATTACAGAGCAGTGTTGAAGATTGAGTCTGAGATTGATTCAATAGATAGAGCAGGTTTGGAGTTTTGATAGAGAAGTTTGGTTTGAGTGCAGGCGAGGGTTCTATTAAAGATTTTGCAAGGGATTTTGTGCAAGTTCAGAAGAGCGGAGTTAGTGAGGATAGCAAGGGGGAAGTGAAAGAGGGAAAAACGAGAAATGGAGGTGAAGTGGGAGGAGAAGAGAGAGAGGGAGAGACAGCAGATGGAGAAGGATGGGGAAGAGAGAGAAAGGGCTAAAGAGGCTATGAGAAGAGAGATGGAAAGAAAGGTGAAGAAGTGGGAGAGCTTGGTTTTCGAACAAGCCAAATTGAGGCAGGAGAGAGAGAGAGAGAGAAGGAGGGAAGAGAGAGAAGAAGAGGAGAAACAGAGAGAGGGAGAGAATGGTAGAAAAGGCAGGAGGAGTTCCGAGCTAGAGGGGGCAGGTGTGAAACCTTGTTTGTGTTGATTAAGGTGTGAAACCTTATCTGTGTTGTTTAAGGTGTGAAACCTTATTTGTGTTGATTAAGGTGTGAAACCTTATCTGTGTTGCTTAAGGTGTGAAACCTTATTTTGTGTTGATTAAGGTGTGAAACCTTACCTGTGTTGCTGATGGTGTGAAGCCTTACTTGTAAAGATGACAGGTGTGAAGCCTGCTTAATTAATGATGAAGGTGAGAAGCCTCATCAAAGGTGAGAAGCCTTGTAATGATGACAGGTGTGAAGCCTGCTTAATTAATGATGAAGGTGAGAAGCCTCATCAAAGGTGAGAAGCCTTGTGAAGATGACAGGTGTGAAGCCTGCTTAATTAATGATGAAGGTGAGAAGCCTCATCAAAGGTGAGAAGCCTTGTAATGATGACAGGTGTGAAGCCTGCTTAATTAATGATGAAGGTGAGAAGCCTCATCAAAGGTAAGAAGCCTTGTGAAGATGACAGGTGTGAAGCCTGCTTAATTAATGATGAAGGTGAGAAGCCTCATTAAAGGTGTGAAGCCTGATTAATTAAGGATGGAAGGTGAGAAGCCTTGTAATGATGACAGGTGTGAAGCCTGCATAATTAGTGGTGTAGGTGAGATGCCTAATACTGATAATAATTTGTGGTGCAGGTGAGATGCCTGGCACTGGTAGCAAGTGGTGTAGGTGAGATGCCTAACACTGATAATAATTTGTGGAGCAGGTGAGATGCCTGGCACTGGTAGCAAGTGATGTAGGTGAGATGCCTAACTAAGTGTTGTGGGAAGAAGATATGCTTCCTATTAGTGTTATCCCTTTGAAGGGTGTCATGTTGAGCAGAGTATAGCTCATTGATGTGCAGGTAATCCCCCTGTGGGTACGGGGTTGTGTAAGAATTGTCCCACCGCGTCCCCTACGCGATTCGTAAGAGGCGAATAAATAGGTGCATTGTCAGACAGACAATATCTGTTCTAAGTTCAAATGTTAGGGAGGAATAGGAACCTCTTTTTGTTCTCTTGATTTCTGTTGACTTACACCCCTGTAGAGTTTGCAGGGAGAACGTTTATTCGGTTGTCAATGTGGTGAACTGTTTACCAGAATTTTGAGATGTTTTATGTTGAGTGGCTTTGCTGAAAGCGAATTGGTTTTGAGTCCGGATGGACTGGTAGACTGCACTGAAGTTTTGCAGCAACAATGTCAATGATGAGATTGCATCTCCTGTTTTGAGTCTTGCTGTGACATAGAAAGGTGCTTTGTCTCTGTTATGAGATGCTTGTTATGCTGATGAGGAGTTTAACTCCCCCCCAAAACGTTTTCTTTCATGTGTCAACTGAATGAGGCACGACCAAGGGCTAAGAATTTTACCTTTGAGTGGAGACTTGTTTCTCCCAAATCTTTTGTTGGAGTTGCATATGTTCTAGGAAGTGATAACGTGACTATCTGATGTGCTGTCACATGAAAAGAGTTATGGATAGTTCTTATCATCTGAGTCTATGTTTTGAAATTTTCTTGTTAAACTCAGTAAGAAAATTTCACTTTGAAGGGGGAGGGAGTGTGACGGATTCATACTTTTCACCCTCTTTATTGTTTTGATGATTTAAGTGTGTTTTAATTAAGACTGAGAAAACTGCCCCTGTTGGATCTTGGAGTCTCAGAGAATCTTGGTGTCCTTGACTGAGTTGAGTTGTTTTTCTAGGTCGGATGCCACATGGCTTGTTTTTGTATACCCAGCACTTCCTGGGAGATAGGAGTGACCTGTGTCCTTGACTTGTTTTTCTGCAAGCTCAGCCCTCTGTCCAAGAGTTCCACGCATGCGTAGAAGTGCTTGATGTGTTTTTATAAAACCATTTGCTTGTTGAGAATTCGCCAGTCTGCTGGAGGCAAGGGTGCCTGAGTGGAAGCAAGTCCCCACAAAGTGACTCCATGCATTGAGCATGTTAAATAGATTGATCTCTCTCTGCCCCCATCCTTGTTTGCCCAAGCCGTAGTACGTTTAATAAACACAAGAGAGGAGAAACGTCACACTTATCCTCTATCATCTCCTCCTCCTGCAATTCCTCTTCTCCTCCAGCTCCTCTGTTCTTTGTCCCATTGCTTCTGCTTTTCTTTCTTGTTTTCGTGCTCTTCCTTCCTCTTCCTTCTCCCGCTCCTGCCCCTCCCCTATCTCCACACCGCTGCTACGCCTTTTCCTCCAGACTTAGACATGTTTCATCACATTTCAGCCGCTGTCACAATGGCTACCGGTAGTGATGATATTGCACCACTGTTGGATGAGCCCCTGACCTGTTACGTATGTCTGAAAGAGATCCACTCCACCACCCGACCTGCACGAGTGCTGCACAAACTTACCATGGTCAAGTGTGCCAAGTGCCGACAGGTGGCAGCAGCCAACAAACACTTCCCCATGGAGACCGTACGAGTGTCTGTGATGGACTGGAAGCAGTCAGTGCTGAGCCTGAAGAGGAAGGCCTGTGAGGG
>JAWQFJ010002202.1:0-32500 GCA_034096865.1 Theodoxus fluviatilis | reverse complement strand
TTATATTATTGTAAGCAGGAGAAAAACCAAATATTCACGATTTGACCAGATACATAATACAGGTATTTCAAATAGAAAAATATAGCGCAAAAATCGGCATGACCCTTGAACATTTTAAGACAGAATGGAACAATTTTATATGATGAATTAATATTCTGTACATGACATTGACTTGTATTGGAAATGCAACTCGACACAATTTGGCGCTGTGAAATCCCCATCACTCCATCTCGTCCAGCATTCCTAACATTCCTTCTTCAACATCAGATGCCCTTACATTTCCAATTTCGCATACCTTTCATATACACCCCTTCCCCCCTCTCTCTCTCTCTCTCTCTCTCTCTCTCTCTCTCTCTCTCTCTCTCTCTCTCTCTCTCTCTCTCTCTCTCAACAACTTATAATACATCTCCTTCTCTTTCGTTCTTTTTTCGGCTATAAGGAGATAAAGCCCCCAAATCCCCCACCCCCCACCCCAGCCCTTCCCATCCACCCCCGACTACTCAGTAGACTTCCTTCTTTGCTGTTCTTTTTATTTAGATCACTTGTTTGTCTAGGAACGAATTCATGACAGTTCAGGGAAGATGATGATGATGATTGTTCCGTCTCCGGAATATATTCCGCATTTTCATGTTTACTAGTTCGTTTGTATTTTAAGATAGTTTTGTAGTTCTCCGCGCTTCCCGCCAATGACGTCGTTAGTTTGGCGGGAGATGATTTGTACCTGGTTCTGATTGGACAATATGATGTCCGACGCATTGTGCTATTGTGACGTATATAGTCTGAAAACATATATATACCCCTTAGATTGTGAGTCATGCGCGCGTGAAATTTATTTTTACTGGACAGCCTCTCGCAAGGAATCGCGCCCTGTTCCTAGATAAAATGGTAGATAGAGTCATACTTAGATAAAAATAACCAAAAGGATCCCTGGGTGTCTGCGTAACTCCATAAGTGTAAACCAACGTGCATAACCGTTGTTGTATCGGTTGGAAAACGTTCACTCAACCTTACCACCGACCATCAGTCCACATAAGGTCAGTTATGATTGTTTGTATTTATAAAGTAGAGAACATCCTTTCAATGTTCCTTAGTATTGTCGCGTCGATGCCTAAATTAGTGAGTCGAGTGCTCACGGCTAGTTGTTCAATTCGATTTATCTCTGTCACATGCTTTGCGCTGTTCTCGCTCTTTTAGTTCATTGTACTCGGGTGACGTAGTTGATAGCGCTTTCAGTGGTTTCTCATGCTACCATCAGAAATCGTGTCAGATAAATGTAAACATGGAAATATGTCGAAAGCAAGTATTTAGTTCCCTTTTTTGTTTGCTGTTTTTCAGTTTTCACCACTACAGCACTATGACATACAAGATGACGATAGCGTCCATGCCGTTCTGCAAATAAAATGATCTGACCCAGATTATTGGTCCGGCGTGCTTGATGATGTGTTCGGTGACACTCTCTGCACTCTCATCCTGTTTTGAGAACAAAGGCAGAACAATGATGATGACGATTGATGTTCATGATTGATGTTGATGATGATGAGAACTGCAATGTATACCCCCCCCCCCCCCCCCATTTCTTTCTTTCCGTAAATAAAATGTTTTAAAAAAGAAGAAAAGAGAAAACTTTTTAAAAGGTGCATTTGGTGGTATTATCGTGATAATATTCCATCCAAATTAGTTTTTAATCGTGTGTTAGAAATGATGAGTTCTGGACAGATTAAGATGTTTCAATGCTCTACTTGAAAACAAAGAAATTATGAAACACGCGTTCAGAAGCCATGTCTAAACGTTATTAAGGTCAACGATAACAGTCATACGAGTGAGATATTATCAGGAGGTGATTGTGTGCATTCCGACTACTGATGGTAGCACATGATGACGAGGGAACCCGATTAAGTAACTTACTGTACTTTTTACGTTTTGAAACATTTGCCTATAGTCCTTGTGCCTTGTAGTTGTACTGCGACCAGACATTACTTCTGTTTCCATTGCTTTACCACGAGACAGCGAGCTATTTATATAGCGTTGGAAATGCAAATTTGACAAATTTGATTTGCATTTGATATTTTGTTGCAGTTTGTCGAATCCTCGACAGCCGGCTGTGCATTGTATTAAAAAAAAACTTAAATAATGTTCACAGGGAAGATGAGACAGCCATGGGGGCGGGGAGACAGAGGATGAGGGGGAGAGTTCCTGTCCCAGGACCTGCCACTGTCCGCCCAGTCCAGATAAAGATAGCTTTTACACAGAAAAAGTACTTCCACAACTACCCGACCTTCATCAGCCGAGAGCAGTGATTCTATGAGTTCTAGCGAGTCGGCCAAAAGTGACACAGAAAAAAGTACTTCCACAACTACCCGACCTTCATCAGCCGGTGGGAAGACCGTCAAAAAAGAAACCGGAGCCACTTCACGCCCTGCACGAAAAGCAAAACGGTTTCAACGGACTTCAGAGAGCAGTGAATCCAGCAGTTCTAGCGAGTCGGCCAAAAAGAACACCGAAAAGAGTACCTTCTCAACTTACCGATGTACATCAGCCGGGAGCGACGTAAAGGACTCGGAGGATCAAGGACCTGCACCTGGTCGTCAACTTGGATTTGGACAAGATGAAAGGTCAAATGACTCTGCAAACCGCCGTTGGATCACTCCAAGGACTGCAGAAGCGCTTTTCAACATAAGCAGTTATGAAGAAATGATCCCCATACTAGAGTCAATGACCAGCACTGAAGGCTCAGTGGGACCTTCTGCCCCTCCATCCAATCAATTATTATTTGACGGGGGAGAGTGTGGCAGAAACTAGTCCCTGATTAGGCTGTTGGAGTGATCTCCCATAGACCGATGGGTGGGGCATGTCATTCGCATGGAGGAACACCGCATGCCCAGACGTTTACTGTAGATGGCCATTCCCCCCCCTCCCCGTCCATAAATAATGTTCACATGGAAGATGAGACAGCCAGGGGGGCGTGGAGAAGGAGCATGAGGGAGGAGAGTTCCAGTCCCAGGACCGCAAGGTCACCGCGAACGGGCGGTCGCTGATGATGGATATATATATATAGCTGATTGTTAGACTACACGGGACACTACTATGCATGGGAGTGAGCGAGAGACGTCTTGGCACATCACTTCGCATCACTTGACTTGACATTGCTGAGAGTACGTTAGATTCACGAGAGGCACGGGGAGAGTGGCTACCACTGGAGAGTGGCTGCCACTGGTGAAGGGGGTACACAGTGAGTGTAGATTGTGAGCTGTTATTAAGTGTAATCGGAAGAGAGGCATGAAGGGTGGGCGGAGAAGTAAAGGAAGTTTACGCGGACGGTGAAGGCTGTTCACCAGAATAGGCTGGCAGCTGAGGGTGCTACTACGACGCAAAGGAAGTTTGCGTGGACAGCGGCCGAGGGGGCTGTCCGGCCAGGGAGAGCAGCTACAGAGCCCAACGCGAGCCCATCAGCGGGTTAGAGGTGAGTGCGTTATGTGTTCCTGGAATGAGAGTACGTGCTCGTGTTGCTGGCCGTAATGGCGACCGCGTGGAGCGTGTGTGTGTGTGCCGGGCTGACGGGCGAGCGAGCACGTGGCTGCCTGAGCGGGCGCTGGTCGTTGGCTCGGGTGTGCTAGCGGGGTAGAGCGTGTAGGCGCGTGGAATGCTGTGGTGTCCGTCTCTGTGTACCCGCGCTCTTCCTCTCTCTTCTCCCTTACATGAGCATGCCCATGGCAAGAACCTGTGTGCCTTTCGGCTATTGCTACCGCGTTGTACTACACTCTCGTGCAGCGGTAGTTACCACCATAAATGCAGTATCCATACCACACGGGCGATAATAATATCCATTTCCTACCACACTATCATCATGTAGCGTTTATCACAAGCCTGTGACAACTTTGGTCTCACCATGTTCCAAAAAGACTGAAGTTATGTACCGACCTGCGACTGCAAAGCCCTAAGACCACACATCACAGTAAAGAGGCACAGCCTACAGGCAGTAGACAGATCCACGTACCTGGGCATCACGCTCTCAAGAGCGGTAAACATAGATACAGAGATCAGCGACAGGATCGCCAAGGCCAGCGCGCTGCCTTCGGAAGACTCAGGGAGAACGTATGGGAGAGGAGAGGACCAGCTCTAAGGTGGACGTGAAACGGAAGCTTTGTGAGTTTACCATGAGTTGACTTAAAATGAAAAATCTCTCACATCCTGAAAAGGACACACTACATTTCTGCCTGTGTTTGCTGCAAGTAAACAAACTAAACACAGTACTTGTATGCGTACTTGTATGTGTGAGCGGATGTGTGTGTGTGTGTGTGTGTGTGTGTGAGTGTGTGTGGGTGTGTGTGCGCATGAGTGTGTAATGAGACCTACATTTCATGCTGAACCGCTTTTCAAAGGCGGCAAAGATGTATGGCCTAGTAATCAGTCTTGGCAAGACCAAAGTTCTCCACCAGCCTGCTCCAAGCATCACCCCTCTCCAACGGTCATTACCATAGATGATACCCAGCTTCCAAACACCAGGAGCTTTAAATAGCTTGGAAGTACAATCTCAAACGATGGCTCCAATTGGATAGCGAAATTGCTGCTAGATTCAACAGACCCAGCCAGTCACAGGGTAGACACCGGAACAGGGTGCTGAACCAGCACAACATACGCTTGTCAAAGGAGATAAAAGAATGTATGGAGCAGTGGTCCTCCCTTCCATCCTATCACGGACACGTCGACCTTGTATCGAAAGCACGTCAGAAAGCTGGAGAAAATCCATCTGCGTGCACTTCGTTCCACTCTAGACATCCAGTGGCAAGACCGCATTAGTAACATTGAGGTTCTGGACCAGGCTGGATGCACCAGCATCAAATCCATGCTCATCAAGGCCCAACTCCGATGGGTGGGGCATGTCATTCGCATGGAGGAACACCGCATGCCCAGACGTTTACTGTAGATGGCCGTTCCCCCCCCCTTAAATAATGTTCACAGGGAAGATGAGACAGCCATGGGGGCGGGGAGACGGAGGATGAGGGAAGAGAGTTCCAGTCCCAGGACCGCAAGGTCAATGCGAACGGGCAGTCACTGCTGATGGATATATAGCTGATTGTTGGACTACACGGGAAACTACTACGCATGAGAGCGAGCGAGATTATACAAGACTTGATATTTGACACTACGCATGAGAGCGAGCGAGAGACGTCTTGACACATCACTTCGCGTCACTTGACTGACTCGATCACTCTCTCCCTCTCTCCCCCCTTCTGGTATACCTACGCACGGGATCGTTTTTAAACCTTTTGGTTTAAACAAAAAGTCCATTGTGTTTGCCTGTATACATGTGGCTTCATTCTGAAAGAATTATGAATCTTGCGCTTTTGAAACGTCTTTAAAGTAACAATTTGTTAAATAGAAATGATATTATTCTTCATACGAATTGTTAACAGAAAACGAATTTCGATAACTGAGAGTATGTCGTTGTTGTTTTTGGCAGAGTGCTTCCTCCACAAGACATGTTCCGCCGTCCAGGAGACAGGAAACCTGACGACGTGTATTATAAGTGGGCCAGCCAAGCAATATGTCTCGCAGCAAGATTGGCGAGCGCGAGATGCTTTCTACAACGGGCAAGCAGCAGGCGAGTTTATCTAATATGGCGTCGCCCGACAGAGCTGGTTTGAAACGAGTGTTATTATTGGAGTTTCTCGACGATTCTGACCTAGATTATGAGTGTGCGTGTGTATGTATGTGTATGTGCATGTGTGTGTGTGTATGTGTGCATGTATGAGTGTGCATGTATGAGTGTGCGTGTGTATGTATGTGTGTGTGCGTACATGTATGTGTGTGTGCATGCATGCATGTGTGTGTAGTAAAAAGTATCATGTAAACAGTATATTCATCTGATCATTAATAAAGAGTTCGATCTTTGCTCAAATTGTGGTTGTTTAAAAAAAATACTTAAATAATGTTCACAGGGAAGATGAGACAGCCAATGGGGCGGGGAGACGGAGGATGAGGGGGAGAGTTCCAGTCCCAGGACCTGCCACTGTCCGCCCAGAAGCATCGAGGACCAACAACGGGTCTGATTCTATCAGCTCTAGCGAGTCGGCCGAAAATGACACAGAAAAAAGTACTTCCACAACTACCCGACCTTCATCAGCCGGTGGGAAGACCGTCAAAAAACAAACCGGAGCCACTTCACGCCCTGCACGAAAAGCAAAACGGTTTCAACGGACTTCAGAGAGCAGTGAATCCAGCAGTTCTAGCGAGTCGGCCAAAAAGAACACAGAAAAGAGTACCTTCTCATTTTACCGATGTACATCAGCCGGGAGCGACGTAAAGGACTCGGAGGATCAAGGACCTGCACCTGGTCGTCAACTTGGATTTGGACAAGATGAAAGGTCAAATGACTCTGCAAACCGCCGTCGGATCACTCCAAGGACTGCAGAAGCGCTTTTCGACAGAAGCAGTTATGAAGAAATGATCCCCATACTAGAGTCAATGACCAGCACTGAAGGCTCAGTGGGACCTTCTGCCCCTCCATCCAATCAATTATTTTTTGACGGGGGAGAATGTGGCAGAAACTAGTCCCTGATTAGGCTGTTGGAGTGATCTCCCATAGACCGATGGGTGGGGCATGTCATTCGCATGGAGGAACACCGCATGCCCAGACGTTTACTGTAGATGGCCGTTCCCCCCCCCCCCCCCCCCCCCCCCCCCCCCCCCCCCCCCCCTTAAATAATGTTCACAGGGAAGATGAGACAGCCAGGGGGGCGCGGAGAAGGAGGATGAGGGAGGAGAGTTCCAGTCCCAGGACCGCAAGGTCACCGCGAACGGGCGGTCGCTGATGATGGATATATAGCTGATTGTTAGACTACACGGGACACTACTACGCATGAGAGCGAGCGAGAGACGTCTTGACACATCACTTCGCATCACTTGACTTGACATTGCTGAGAGTACGTTAGATTCACGAGAGGCACGGGGAGAGTGGCTACCACTGGAGAGTGGCTGCCACTGGTGAAGGGGGTACACAGTGAGTGTAGATTGTGAGCTGTTATTAAGTGTTATCGGAAGAGAGGCACGAAGGGTTTGCGGAGCAGTAAAGGAAGTTTACGCGGACGGTGAAGGCTGTTCACCAGAATCGGCTGGCAGCTGAGGGTGCTACTACGACGCAAGGAAGTTTGCGTGAACAGCGGCCGAGGGGGCTGTCCGGCCAGGGAGAGCAGCTACAGAGCCCAACGCGAGCCCATCAGCGGGTTAGAGGTGAGTGCGTTATGTGTTCCTGGAATGAGAGTACGTGCTCGTGTTGCTGGCCGTAATGGCGACCGCGTGGAGCGTGTGTGTGTGTGCCGGGCTGACGGGCGAGCGAGCACGTGGCTGCCTGAGCGAGCGCTGGTCGTTGGCTCGGGTGTGCTAGCGGGTAGAGCGTGTAGGCGCGTGGAATGCTGTGGTGTCCGTCTCTGTGTACCTGCGCTGTTCCTCTCTCTTCTCCCTTACATGAGCATGCCCATGGCAAGAACCTGTGTGCCTTTCGGCCATTGCTACCGCGTTGTACTACATTCTCGTGCAGCGGTAGTTACCACCATAAATGCAGTATCCATACCACACGGGCGATAATAATATCCATTTTCTACCACACTATCATCATGTAGCGTTTATCACAAGCCTGTGACAACTTTGGTCTCACCATGTTCCAAAAAGACTGAAGTTATGTACCGGTACCGACCTGCGCCTGCAAAGCCCTAAGACCACACATCACAGTAAAGAGGCACAGCCTACAGGCAGTAGACACATCCACGTACCTGGGCATCACGCTCTCAAGAGCGGTAAACATAGATACAGAGATCAGCGACAGGATTGCCAAGGCCAGCGCGCTGCCTTCGGAAGACTCAGGGAGAACGTCTGGGAGAGGAGAGGACCAGCTCTAAGGTGGACGTGAAAAGGAAGCTTGGTGAGTTTACCATGAGTTGACTTAAAATGAACAATAAGGGCAAAGCCCATACGACTCACATGCTTGACCTTGACCTTTATATGACCTTGACCTTCAGGTGACCTTCAAGGTCAAGGTCAAACAACTAAACCTACCAATGACATCTCACACAAAGAAATGCTTTACACATTTTTCCTATCAAAATACATGTGACCTTGACCCAAGGTCAAGGTCATCCAAGGTCATGCAACACAAAGCTGTTAATTCAAGACATAGGAAGCACAATGGTGCTTATTGGCACTTTCTACCATGAGATATAGTCACTTTTAGTGGTTCACTACCCCATTTTGGTCACATTTCATAAGGGTCAAAGTGACCTTGACCTTGATGATATGTGAACAAATGTGTCTCATAATGAAAGTATAACATGTGCCCCATATTTTTGTTAAGTTTGAAACAGTTATCTTCAATAGTTCAGGGTCAAGGTCACTTCAAAATATGTATACAATCCAACTTTGAAGAGCTCCTGTTACCTTGACCTTGAAGAAAGGTCAACCAAACTGGTATCAAAAGATAGGGCTTGCTTTGACCTATATACCACTTGTAGCTAAGGTCGCCATTCTCAATAACGTGGGAGGAAATTGGGAAAATGTGAAAAATGACTGTTTTTGAAACCACATTTATGGCTCCTGTGACCTTGACCTTGAAGCAAGGTCAAGTCACTATGTATGTTTTTTGAGGCCTTGTCATCATACACCATCATGCCACATTTGGTGTTGATAGACTTAATAGTCTCCGAGAAAAATCCAACGTTTAAGTTTTTTGCGCCCGGTCGCCCGGACGCCCGGACGGACGGACGGACGACACGGCTCAGTACATAGACTCACTTTTGCTTCGCATGTGAGTCAAAAATCTCTCACATCCTGAAAAGGACACACTACATTTCTGCCTGTGTTTGCTGCGAGTAAACAAACTAAACACAGTACTTGTATGCGTACTTGTATGTGTGAGCGGATGTGTGTGTGTGTGTGTGTGAGTGTGTGTGGGTGGGTGTGTGCGCGCGAGCGTGTGTGCATGTGTGTGCGTGTGCGCATGAGTGTGTAATGAGACCTACATTTCATGCTGAACCGCTTTTCAAAGGCGGCAAAGATGTATGGCCTAGTAATCAGTCTTGGCAAGACCAAAGTTCTCCACCAGCCTGCTCCAAGCATCACCCCTCTCCAACGGTCATTACCATAGATGATACCCAGCTTCCAAACACCAGGAGCTTTAAATAGCTTGGAAGTACAATCTCAAACGATGGCTCCTTGGATAGCGAAATTGCAGCTAGATTCAACAGACCCAGCCAGTCACAGGGTAGACACCGGAACAGGGTGCTGAACCAGCACAACATACGCTTGTCAAAGGAGATAAAAGAATGTATGGAGCAGTGGTCCTCCCTTCCATCCTATCACGGACACGTCGACCTTGTATCGAAAGCACGTCAGAAAGCTGGAGAAAATCCATCTGCGTGCACTTCGTTCCACTCTAGACATCCAGTGGCAAGACCGCATTAGTAACATTGAGGTTCTGGACCAGGCTGGATGCGCCAGCATCGAATCCATGCTCATCAAGGCCCAACTCCGATGGGTGGGGCATGTCATTCGCATGGAGGAACACCGCATGCCGAGACATTTACTGTAGATGGCCGTTCCCCCCCCCCTTAAATAATGTTCATGGGAAAGACTGAAATTCCCAACCATCAGAGATGACATTCCAGGCCACCGGTTCAACAGAAGGACACGGAGACTCAGGGACGGTTCCGATCCTTCTGCAGATGGATGGCAGGATGTGCCTGCTTTAGGAAGCGAGTCGGGCTGTTTCATCGCACAGTGTTTCTGCAACGCTGTGAACAAGATCCCGTTTCTCTGCCTCCATAGACCAAAACCTGCCGGAAACTCAATTTTTCTCTTCCTGCCATGCACGCAACTTACGACACGCTTCCCCATGGACTCGAATGAACATTCAGATTTCTTAATACTCTTTTCCTGTGCCATAGTTCCGTTGGGTTTTGCCAGATTCTTACATTTTCCGTTAACGACCAGTCCCTTCCCACTTTCCTCCCCCCCCCCCCCCCCCCCCCCCCCCCTTTCCAATCTCGTCAGTCTACCTACCCTGAAGAACAGTGGACACACGCCTATACGGATGGGTCTGCCGCAGAAGCAACGAGGAATGGAGGAGAAGGAGGCGTGTATATCAGGTACACCGGGTACGAGACCCACATCCCCATAGCAACGGGCAGATACTCCACCAACTTCAGAGCAGAGGCAGAGGCCCTGAGAACGGCAGCGGCCCACTTACTGGATCAACGAGATGAGACACACCAGCACGTGGTCGACAAGAAGAAGAAGACTTGACTTTTAGTCACTGTCTCTCTCTGTCTTCTTTCTGTGTCTGTCTCTCTCTGTCGGTCCAGCTTTATTAACCAGACCAGGATACTTGAGAGGAGAGACCCAGAGCTGTTGGACCACATGCCAACACCAATACCGACAACAACATCTGTCCCCTCATGGGAAAGACTGAAATTCCCAACCATCACAGATGACATTCCAGGCATTGGGAAGAAAGGCACACAGTCAGACCACGAGAGGAAGTCATTGACCTTAGAGCTCATCCAATCTACCTACCATGAAGAACAGTGGACACACGCCTATACAGGTGTGCCCACAGGGGAAGATTCGTGAAATTAAAGACCATCTATACACATGGCTGGGGAAGAAGAAACTCTTGCCCCAGTATGAGTTTGGCAGCTCTGGCCCAAAGCACCGACAAGGTTCAAATGGGAGGTGAGGAAGTTGTGAATAGCAACACATGCTGTATTACCATACAGCACAACATCACACAATACAATGCAGTGCAATACAATACAATACAATACTTTATTTCTGCAGCCATGATGTGTATTGTGTGAGTTCCTCCTCTGCATCTGCTGTTCTATATTTCTGCTGCTCCTCTCCTCTCCCTCCAGTCCTTCTGCTCTTCTGCTTCTTTGCTGCTGCTTCAGTCACTCTTCTTGCTCTTCTCTTGAAGTTTTTTTGGGGGGTAACTGTGGTTTCTGTACTGCTCTGTTCCACTTTTCCTTTCTATCCTCCTTGTGTTGCTAATACTGCTCCTAGCATCTGTCAGCTTGTTTACTGATTGAAGAGAAGCTGAAGTGGGTACTGAACATTTTCCTTCACTGAATAAAGACTCTGGTCATCTGCATCATTCTTTTCGCCCTGACCATCGTCTAATTCTACCAGAACAAGTCAGAGGCAGAGGCCCTGAGAACGGCAGCAGCCCACTTACTGGATTGCCGAGATGCGACACACCAGCACGTGGTCGACAAGAAGAAGAAGAAGACTTGACTGCTCAGACAGCCGACGCTATATGTATTTTGTGCAAACTTCTTTTTCAGAGGTATCTTTCGACTTGTCAGACATAGAGCAGGACATCCCCCTCCCCACGTCCCTCACCAGAATCTATGCTTTGCCTGATGACAAGAAGAACGAGATGGGAGATGATGCAGTTCCAACCCTTCCTTCTAACAACTCTTCCCTCGTGTCAATCGTCACCTCCCCAGCGCCCAAAAACCTCACCCCTTGAAGAACGACCACCAGGGGCAACAGCTCTGACCCCTTCAGCATTCTTAGCATTCTTTCAAGGAGCGGACTCACATGAACTCTCCTTCCAGATAAGTTTCGCCTTGTAGTATAGGCTGGCTGGCTAAATGAGGATCAAATAAGTATTACTCATGCACGTTGATTGAACAACCATTGCCCATCTTTTTAATTATTATTAAAGTCATTTGGTATTCGATGTCTGCCCTCATCTTCTCTGTTGTCCTCTTCATTCTTCACAGCGAGAAAGGTGAGTGAATGTTACAAGATATCAGTGCGTTTCCCCTAGACACCCTTTCAATTAACAATGATCAGAACCCTGTCTTGTAACAGACAGTAAGTTGCCCTTCAATGAGGAGTATGTACCCGTATTACAATTAGATTAAGAGGTTTTGATGCACTTTTCTTTTAACTCCATAATCTCATCTCTTTTTCTCTTTTTCCAATAAATCCCTTGATGAATGACACGTGTATGTATGTGTGTGCGCATGTGTTTGTGCATGTGTGTGCGTGCCTGCGCGCATGTGTGCGTAAGCGTGCATGCATGATTGCCTGCATCCATGCGTGCAGTTTTCTTACGAGTGTGTGTGCGTTTGTATGTGTGTGTGTGTGTGTGTGTGTGTGTGTGTGCGTTTGTGTGTGAGTGTGTGTGTGTGTGTGTGCATGTGTGTGGGTGCCCGCGCGCGTGTGTGCGTGAGCGTGCGTGATTGCGTGCATCCATGCGTGTGATTTTCTTACGAGTGTGACATCATTTCATTATCTGCCAGTTAACACAGGGAAGGAAGAAATGTTGATAATCGACAATCCATCGGTCCATATCAGGAATTTTCCAAGCAACAATGGCAGAACGCAATCAAGAGGGCGGCAGACCACCAATGCCTTGATTCAGAATATGTTATGAAAGCCACTGAACGCAGGTCGAGAGCAAACAGAGCGAACAAGCTGTTGTGAGAAGGTTCTGGAATTGCCCCCCTTTGTGTGTATGAGGTCGATATACTACGCAATATGATGAAGTCACAAGGAGAGATTGACGTAGCGATGTGCCACAGTTAGGAGAGAACTCAGTTTTTTAGTTGACGGAACGTTCCATCCTCTACTTTCCTGGCTCAAACTGGGAGGGCCCCTGAAAGAAAGTGACCACCTTCCCGCAACAGAACCAAGGAGAGCAGTAGTGGTCTAGTCTTTCTTTTAGGCTCTTGTCACACAAGCTTGCTTAGAATGGATGTGCAATCGAACGGCACAAGGCACTGGTACTTGCATGCATCTTGTGCCTGCCACCTGTTTGTGCCGTCGTCGGTGCGTTGATATATGGACTGTAGCGAGTATTTATGTGAGGGGTGTGGTGGTGTGTGTGTGTGTGTGATGTGTGTGTGTGTGCATGCGTGTATTAGTGCGTGTGTATGTGTTGTGTGTGTGTTGTGCCTATGTGCGTGCATGCATGCGTGGCGTGCACACATACGACGGTGCATGTGTCATACTATGTGGGCGGTAGACTACATGCGCGAGTGCAGTGGACTGCACCACATCGACATCCATGCTCAAGGCCAACGCTCTGATGGGTCGGGCATGTCCTGTCGCATGGAGGAACACCGCATGCCCTGACGTTTACTCTATGGTGGAACGTGTGTGTGTGTCAACAGACGCTACATAGACTCCCTCAAAGTTAAAGGCGATCTCAACTGGTGCATGATCAAACCAAGAGAGTTGAGAATGGCCAGAAATCCAGAACCGATGGCGACCATGGTCCACCAAGCTGATGACCCACTTCGCGGAGGACACACGTAAAATAATCATCATGCAAAAGAGCAGCTCACATCGACCAACCACCCGCAAGTGGCGAGTACCATGTCCCCACTGCGCGTAGGCTCTGCCCTCCAGGACGGGTTGTGGAGCCACATGCAAACTCTGAGAAATTGCTATGCTGTAGCGCCTTCTTCCGACCCAAATGGCCAAAAGGGCAAGCACAGCGTGAGATGGATGTGTTGTGCGCGTGGTGTGTGTGTGTTTGTGTGTGTTGTGTGCGGTTACGTATGTGTGACATGAGTTTTTATATGTGCGGGGCTGTTTGAGAGCCATGTGATTAAGCGTGGTTACAAATCTCGATTTGGTTTGTACTACTACTGAAAGAAATACCTGAGGAAAATTCCTCGTCAAGTCAAGATACCGAGCATTTCACAGGCAACGTCATAGGAAGTGAGGCTCACTACGGTATAGGCTGAGCCTCAGTTGCGCTGGTCAGATGACATTCGGACTCTTCGGACTGCTTGATGTGCTTTGCGTCTCCAGGATCCCTCGTTGTTCCACACTGGCAGTGTTCCTGGATGTATCAGGTCACGGGATGGCTTGGTCCTTGTTCCAACATGGCAGTATCCATGTCAGGTCACGGAGGCTTGGTCCTGTCGGAAAAAACTAGCGTAAAAGTTTATGCCATAGAGATAGTATTAAAGCAATTTTTTTCTTTCTCATGGATGAGTGTGAGTAGTGAGAGAGAGAGAGAGAGAGAGAGGTAGAAGGGAGAGAAGAGAACAGAGACAGACAGACAGACAGAGACAGACAGACAGAGAGGGGTCCCCAGGGGGGAGAGAGGGAGGGAGGATGGGAGAGTACGAAGATACACAATGCGTCTGCCTCACCGCAATGTATGTNNNCCGCCTGCCCAAGGTAGCACTATTTGGTGAGCTTTCCACTGGTCGACGTGACAAAGGGGGCCCGAAAAAGAGATACAAAGACTCTCTCAAGAAAGCCCTCATCTCCTGCAACATCGATCCCCGACAGTGGACCTCCGTCGCTGCTGACAGAGATGCCTGGCGCCACACCATCAATGAAGCCATGGCAGTGTTGGAGAGCTCCCGCAGGGACACACTGAAGGAGAAGCGCCAGAGGAGAAAAAACCGAGAGAGCGTCATGCTAGACCCTGGCCGGATCTTCCCCTGCGGCCGCTGTGGTCGGGCTTGCGGGTCCCGCATCGGCCTCTACAGCCACCAACGTGTCTGCGATGGACATGGACAGCAGCATCGACTCATCTTCGTTCGCGAAGCAACGCCATAGTATAGTATTATGTGTGTGTGTGTGTACGCGTACGTGCGTGCGTGCGCGCACTAGCGCGCGCGTGTGTAGCCTAAGGCTGATGGAAAGAGAGGACAGGAGAGGGAAGAGATAGATAAATAGATAAACAAATACTGAAATAGACAGACACAGAGACACAGAGACAGACAGACAGACAGACAGACACACAGACAGACAGACAGACAGACAGACAGGCAGGCAGGCAGGCAGAAAGACAGAAAGACGGACGGACGGACGGACTGACTGACAAACAGACACACATACCACCAAAACAGAGAGATGGAGACTGAAGAGGGAGGATGGGGTGAAGACTGGAGCGCAGTGACACTACAAAACTTGTATGGATAAAGCGAAGATGATTGTAGCTATTTCCCTGTACGTTTCTTTTCTCCATCTTGCAGCGTTTAAAGAAGAAGTGGCGCGAAGCAAGGGAACTGAGTGGGGACTTGCTGACCTGATGGGGGGTGCCTCGCCAGCCAGGACGGTGGGGGTGGTGGGGCGGGAGCGGGTGGAATGTCTGACTGGAGCTGGGGCATCCTGCACAGTGGGACCAGCCTCCGGTTCCTTGTCTTTCTCCATGCCGTGTAGGAACGGCTCTCGTTTCCTTCCCGGCCCATCTGCAAAGACCCACCAGTGTAGGTAGAAAACGTCCCGTCTCAACAGAAGTATACTCGTACAGTTCAACGTGTCGCGTCAACCAGTATGTACACATGTACACATTGAACCGTATCACAACGCGCGGTCGATGTATACATGCCTATTCATAAGTGTACACAACAGTGTTGCGTCGGGCAGTCTGTGTACATACACTTGTCACGTGAGTGTGCATATTGTCACGTCGGTCAGTCTGTGTACATAGTACTTGTCACGTGAATTTGCATATTGTCACGTCGGGCAGTCTGTGTACACACACTTGTCACGTGAGTGTCCATAACAGTGGCACGTCGGGCAGTCTGTGTACATTGTCATGTGAGTGTCCATAACGGTGTCACGTCGGGCAGTCTGTGTACATACACTTGTCACGTGAGTGTGCATATTGGCACGTCGGTCAGTCTGTGTACATAATACTTGTCACGTGAGTTTGCATATTGTCACGTCGGGCAGTCTGTGTACACACACTTGTCACGTGAGTGTCCATAACAGTGTCACGTCGGCCATTCTGTGTACATTGTCACGTGAGTGTCCATAACAGTGTCGCGTCGGGCAGTCTGTGTACATACACTTGTCACGTGAGTGTACATAACGGTGTCCCGTAGGGCAATCTGTGTACATACACTTGTCACGTGAGTGTCCATAACAGTGTCACGTCGGCCAGTCTGTGTACATTGTCACGTGAGTGTCGATAACAATGTCACGTCGGCCAGTCTGTGTACATTGTCACGTGAGTGTCCATAACAGTGTCACGTCGGGCAGTCTGTGTCCATACACTTGTCATGTGAGTGTCCATAACAGTGTCACGTCGGGCAGTCTGTGTACATTGTCACGTGAGTGTCGATAACAATGTCACGTCGGCCAGTCTGTGTACATTGTCACGTGAGTGTCCATAACAGTGTCACGTCGGGCAGTCTGTGTCCATACACTTGTCACGTGAGTGTCCATAACGGTGTCACGTCGGGCAGTCTGTGTACATTGTCACGTGAGTGTCGATAACAATGTCACGTCGGCCAGTCTGTGTACATTGTCACGTGAGTGTCCATAACAGTGTCACGTCGGGCAGTCTGTGACCATACACTTGTCACGTGAGTGTCCATAACGGTGTCACGTCGGGCAATCTGTGTACATACACTTGTCACGTGAGTGTCCATAACGGTGTCACGTCGGGCAATCTGTGTACATACACTTGTCACGTGAGTGTCCATAACAGTGTCGCGTCGGGCAGTCTGTGTCCATTCACTTGTCACGTGAGTGTACATAACGGTGTCACGTCGGGCAATCTGTGTACATACACTTGTCACGTGAGTGTACATAACGGTGTCACGTCGGGCAGTCTGTGTCCATACACTTATCACGTGTGTGTACATAACAGTGTTGCGTCGGGCAGTCTGTGTCCATACACTTATCACGTGTGTGTACATAACGGTGTCACGTCGGGCAATCTGTGTCCATACACTTATCACGTGAGTGTACATAACAGCGTCGCGTCGGGCGGTCTGAATATACATCCCGATGACAAAAGTTACATTAAGCAGTCTGCTTACAAACCCCTGTCACAGCACGCAGTCTGTGTACACATTTATGTCATACCAGTGTACACAACCGTGTTTCATACGACACCAAGCGTTCATATCCCTTTGACATAACACTGTTGCCCAGCCGTCTCACATAAAGCGGTGCACACACAGAGTAGCGTCACATTAGACAGTCGGTGCATACAGTCGTTATCGGGTTAGACAGTCGGTGCACAAACACTTGTTCTATCAAGCAGTCTGATCACGGAGATAAGTCGTATCAGTCACCTGCACAGTAGTGCCACATCAGTCGTGTCTCATCAGTGTGTGCAACTGTGTAACAACATTCTATGACAAACGCTTCAAGGAAGAAGGGACAAGGGGAAAACCCTGTGAACATATAGATTTCATGATAACAATAGCAACATAAAGCAAAACTACTTCTACAAACTGGATAAAAAAAGATGTTGGCCCTCGGCAAGGAGCCTTCAAAGACACAAGAACCCCACCACCACCCACCACCACCCAAAAAAAGAACCAACCAAAACAACAACAACCAACCAACAAACCAACCAAAAAACCACACACACAAGTGAATAAGAGTGTTTACATGTCGAGTAAGTGAACCCGAGGCGGTAGTATTTTTCTCTGCACCGGTCCGAACGGGTTCATACGTCCTGTAAATATTATTTATATTTTTGCATGTATATACTGTTCTTTACTTTTGCCCCCTCCTTTTTTTTTGGTTTCTTGTGTCTTTGAAGGCTCCATGCTGACGGCTAACACCTTTTTTGTATCTTGTTTAGTTCTGACAAACAGCCAATGCACACAGTTCAAAGGAGATGGATGACTAAGTTTGAACTGAAAGCATTACAAGACTTGAGTTTTCGAGTTCAAAATGTCAACCCCAGGCAGAGTTGTTAATTAGTGCGAAGAGCTCTTTCTCAAAAGGGCGGAACAGCAGAACTATACAAAACACAGCCCACGCACCTGGCTTCTCTGGCGTCCGCGGTTGATCCTCGTCGTCACTCAAGTGCACAACGTCGTCATCCTGAAAGAGAACAAGCAGAAAAAATTCAGATCATTAAAATTGCAAGCTTCAATCGGGCAACTTTCCCCCGAGGAGATGAAATCACTATCAGGAGCAGCAGTTGCTTTTTGGGTCTGTCGATACATCTTTTTCTTTGTTTCCGCTGCTTGAGAAATAATAATCGATCAGAAAAGGAGTGTTTTCAGCTCGAAATTAACTGCGACAAACGCAACAAGCAGACCTAGAAAATGTCGAACAGGACTCTTGCATCTGCATCAGCCGAGTTTTCGAGACGAGACAGGCCAACAATTTGATTGAATTTGACCAGGGCATTTGATACGCGATGGCTGTCACGTGGAGACTCACATCCGAGACTCAAGCTGTTCACTGATCACACGGGCAGACCGGCATTCGGGCTTTCCACTGCTTGGGGGCTTTGGCGTTGCTGGATCAGGGATGGCGAATGACATTGTATTGGGACCCAGCCAACAGGTCAGGGAAGGGTCAAGCTGGTTGTAATAATGGCTGCAAGCTACGTTACAGCTCTGCAAGCTCTGCAAGTGTTGAGCTACCCAGGTGACAGCATGCTAGGCGAACTCCTAAAGTGCATGAGATCATAATATAGGAAAACAGGGGTGTTTAGTTTCGGCTCTGGAAGTCTGACAGCAGCAATAGGAATGCATGGAGACAAAAGATAACTTTCAGATACTGAAAGCAGTTATAGGATCACAGCATAAACAGAACGCAAGATTGGCCAGTGTTTGTGTAACAGAAGCGCCTCTAATCTCGGTATTTTGGTGACGGCGTAAGAATGAGCGGCCTGAGCTGGACAAATGGCTAGGGAAAGACCGCAGGGTGGAGTGACCGCCTGAGTGGAGTGACAGCCTGAGTACAGTGACCGTATATTGAGTGGCCAATCATTGGGCTGACCCAATAACAGAAGGTAGTAACAGCAAAGGGATATCTAAGACTGTTGTCAAGGGTCTGTGGGGATACTCCCTGGATTGGGGACTTAACGGGAGGAAGTGTGCAGAAAGATAGAAGCACGCATATACAACATAGGTAGCTTACATTTTCTAAGAATGCAGGGTGACATCTATAGTAGTATAACAAAATAAAATATTGTAAATGTTTTAAAACTCGAGAGAGAATTTGAGAAGAAAGGATTTTTTAACTTTATAACACGACTACTGTATTTGTCTAAGGTGTCTACTCCTAATCGATGTTAGCACGGGCGAAATCTATCGAAATGGGCGCGCTGCTTCCCATTAGAAAGTGGTAGCCGTCGGATACATTCCTCGCCCTTTCCAATATAAAACGGCTTTTTCTACATCTTGCAACCCTTTAAGAATTGCTCTTTCCAAATGTCGAGGTGCTTGTAAAGTAATCAAGACAACCGCCTTTGCCTCCTCCCAGTTCTGGCTTTCCCCTTGGATGCACAGAAAAACCCCCTCTACATTTGCATTTTCAGGGCCCCTTCAGCAAAACTTGAGGTGTTTTTACCTACCAAAGACTGTATCAACAAGCAGAAATCACGGGAGTGTCGGAAGAGCACAAATCATATCGCAGCAAATGAATTCTGCAGAAGTTAACATTCCTCTGCGAGGCAAGCGTATGCAAAATAACACAGTTAAGACACAAATGAAGTCTTCAAACAGAACAGCATATCCTTAGTGTAAGCTTTCCTTCAGCCAGAGACCGTAAGGTTACACAAAGGCAATAAATATAATGTAAGTTTTTTTCATGTACGTGTCGTAAAATGCCACAACCCTGGCATGAGCACCACCATGAGGACGCAGCAAGGATATCAACATCAAGGGAAACAAAAGCTTCGGCTAGACGCCCTGTGACGAACCACGTCAGACTTGAAGTCTCGATGGCTCAAAACCCGCGTTTTAATTGGGCGATGCTTACGCCTACTTCACCGATGTTTCGATTTACCGCAAGGGATTCTGGGACTTGCCGCAAGTGTCCCTAGTTCGAAATCGATATCGGTGATCACGTGCTTTGACGTCCGATGTTGTGGTGGCCGCTGCTGCGTCCTGATTTGCCGGTCAGAAAGATCGCTTGCACCTGGAGGCGTGTTCTTTCTGTAATTACAAGTAGGCAAACCTTTCCGCCATTCTTTTTTTTTCTTCTTAGGATCGCAAGCAAAGGCTCCTTTTCAGAATTACTGAAACAGATACTACAA
The DNA here is from genome assembly GCA_034096865.1 of Theodoxus fluviatilis. Taxonomy (NCBI): domain Eukaryota; kingdom Metazoa; phylum Mollusca; class Gastropoda; order Cycloneritida; family Neritidae; genus Theodoxus; species Theodoxus fluviatilis. Next base: position 12,510 of record JAWQFJ010002202.1, on the reverse strand, counting down.
AACCGTAAACAAAGAGCAGTACTAATTTATCAAAGCTTTAATTGGAACACATTAAAAGTTAATAGAAATTTCTACATTATTCAATCAAACTGTGCTTCGTAGGAGCCTTGTAGTATCACGTCAGATAATACTATCTGGAACTTGACTAAATTCGCTCATTCCTTCTCATGCAATAGGGCCCTGAGTAGAGACGATGAAGGAGAGAAACTTAAGTGAAAACGAAATGCTTTTCAGCAATAACGTCTGAACGCATAAACCTTTATCGACGCATTTCATGTTTGGAGAAATGAACATCTTGAGTCCATGCAAGCAATAAAGTTTTCTCTATTTTATTTCGTATATCGCTGCCTGTCATCTTCCCGTGTTTTCCATTTCTCTACTTAGTGGCGGTGATGTCAACGCCCTCGAGAAAGTACTTAGGCCACACATAAAAAAGGTGTCGTTCAGGTAATACGGGGGTAAAAAAGGATCGGTGGGTCGGCCAGAACTTTAAACAAAATTAATACGGCGACCAGACTGAGGCGGCGCGCATACGCGTGTGTGTGTTTGTGTATGCGTGTTTATGTGTTTGTGTATGCGTGTTTATGTGTTCGTGTGTGTGTGTTTATGTGTTCGTGTGTGTGCGTATTCGTGTATGCGTGTGTGTTCGTGTGTGTGTGTGTGTGTGTGTGTGTGTGTGCGCTTTTGTGTGTTTTAAGAAATGTCACGTATATAATCATCTGAACATAATCAAAATCTGTCTTTCGCAGAAAAAAACGCTAAAAAAAAAACCTCAACAAGTGGATTCCAGAGTGCTTATATAGCAGGGAAGATGGACCAAGTAGTTCGTTCTTTACCTCCTATTTTGTTTTCTTTTGCATAATGGAGGAAAAGTTAGAGTCGGAAAGATAAAATTGGGTCAATCGGGTTTCCGTAACTACAACCTTTTTATTCAATTATTTATTTGTTGTTGTTGTTGTTGCCTTTCTGCAGGTGGCGACGAAAGAAGTCGTCAGTCACGTGCATATAAACCTGTCGACAAAACACAATTATGGGGATATCCGGTGTCGACATTAGATTATAATTTTCACTGCAGCTGTTTCTCAAATCATTAGTCTGCATTTTACTGCACAGCCAGTCTTAACTTCAATCCAGAGAAAGTTCGATATGCCTCCATCGTACTCATCCTTTCCGAATCTGAGTGTGAAAAGTTTTTTTTTTTAAACAGAAGAGCGCGTTTCAGATTGTTCTAATCTCTCGAAAAATCTCAAACGGATCCTTCCCCTATCAGCCAAACGTTGCTGTATGAATTTACATGTACGACGTATTTCGATGACGTAACACATCATCTGGGGTGGGTTAAAACTATAAGCGTAGCGTATGAAAATACCGCTATAGGTTAGGCCTAGGATCGAACCCCACAAGACACGCATGCGGGGTGTCAGACTCAGCACAGGTGTCTGGGTGCGCCGCTTTCTATTGTGCGCAGCTTTCAACTCCTTTCTCCGTAATCTCTTCCTTTACAATCAGTTATTGCCGTCGTTCGTCTTGCATGCAGCAGATTACACCACTGGCTGGCAAACAAGAATCCCTGCTAACAAGTGTCAGGCGGAGGAAGCTGAGATGGTATGGCCACACCACACGGCATGACAGCCTTGCAAAAACAGTGCTCCGGGGTACCGTTGAGGGAGGGAGGGCGCGCAGGTGGCAAAGGAAATCCTGGACGGACAACGTCAAAGAATGGACCGACATGGACGTCCCCACCCTTCTCTATGCAAGCCAAGACCGAAACAAACGGAGGACCATCTGCAGCATGCAGCCTGGCTCTCACAACGTTGTGAAGCAAAGGACTGAACGTCCGGCACTTGGCCTGTATCATCATAAACCTTACCCTCGCCCCTTCCTCTGTGAAATGCGTTAAAGGGGGGGGGGGGGGGGGGGGGGGGAGAGAAGGGAGAGAGAGAGAGAGAGAGAGAGAGAGAAGTTGTAGTTCAGCGTGTGCATCAATATTAAATTGTCTTTGACGATACACTTGTTCAGAATCGTCATAATCTAAACGTTTACGAAAATCAACAAGAAATTAATTTTGACAGTCGGTCTTCCCACCTGGTCGATTAAATGGCTGGCTGGCCGACTGACTGAATGTCTGCGTGTCTGACTGATCAATCGATTGGGAGACTGACAGAGTGACTGATTAATTGCTTGATAGATACATTGATGATTGGATATATTGGATTGACATATCATCGAATGGGGTAGGGTGGAAAATGTATACAAAAAGTGGTCTATACCATCAAGATAATATAAAATGGCGTGGAAACAGCTTTCGCTAAATTCTGTCATGACGGCCATGTCAATAGGACACTTTGACACGACTATACCAGTCGAAATCCTGGTAGTTCAAGAACTCGGCCAGTCATGTGCTGTTTGGAAGAAACGCCAGGCCACAGCAATTTTTCACGATTTCAAACACAAAATGCGGTCACTAACAATTTTCCTCTTTTTTCGAACTAAAAAGTACAGCAAGCGATGAAAGGCCGAATATGCCGAAAATTTTTCTACACTTTGGTTTAGGGAGAATTTTATACCATGCTTCGAATCACGGAGTTTACATACCATGGAAGTGGCAACCGTGCCGATTGATGTCAAATTTCGAAGAAATGAATGTTTTCGTGCTCTCATCACCGTGGAAGAGTGGATTGTATGTTTTGGTTTAATATCTGTAGTAAACGTCGGCATTTATTCCCAAGCGTGTAACGAAATAGACGACACACAGTTTGGGATTCCCTTGACCTTCCTCTATGATTGGTGATGGTTATCTCCCTTTTGTTATTAATGGATTTTCGATCCTAATGCTATTATGAAGTTGTCTATTCGATCAAGAGGGATATAATTGAATGTGAAATCACTTAGAGGATTCATGTATCCAAAGAGGGCCTCCAAAGCCCTCTACTTTTAATGGTAACGTGCTTTTAAAGTAATTGAATAAACCGACCAATAGAAACCCCTGAGCCTGCTACATCGTAGCAAAGATTAAGCAGAGTGCAACGGAACGCATGGAAATGTTCTTAAAGGCCCGTCATCCGTAGCACGGACCCAACTAGAAAATTACGAACTCGCCCAGCTGCTCAAAATTAGCCGCGTGACAAGAAGGAACCGTAATAAAACGGACACAGAAACTCAAGTGTCCAAAATCGCTCTCGTCGACCGTTAGAGAAATTAAAGTTGCTTCTTGTAAACCGGCTAAGTTACGCAGAAAATAGCCCATGGTAAAAAAAAAACTTGTCGCCAAGAATGAAATCAGAGTACCAAAAAAGGTGATGTTGAATGTTAGCAGTGGTCGCCAGAAAATAGTTTGTCAGCCTGTAACTCCAACTTTTAAAGATAATAATTTGTCGTTTAAACTGACTTTTCTTAACGTTGCTATTTCCCGCAAATACTCCCTGACGACTCATGCAAAACCCCAATCTTTTCTACAACAATCATTTCCAAACATCATTTCTGGCATGAGAACGTCCATCCTTACATATATCCTGTTTCGTGTCCGTCTTGTTTCGACCAAGTTCTTCACGAGACGTAAGAATCATACAATTTGTTTGACCAGTCATAGACGAATTAGGCTAACTTGCCTTTGAGAACAATCTCTCTCGCTCGCTTAGATATTCCTCTGCTGTGCCACGACGAATTGCAGATCCCACTGACGAGGCCCTAAATAGCAAGTCCCAAACAGTTGCAGCGGTTCACGTTCGCCCACGATCACCATCGCAACATTATTGCCGGGCTGATGGCGACGTTGGCAGACCGAGTAGGAGGAGCGAGTGTGTCGCCTTTAGACAACAGTCTGCACGGACGCCATGAAAATAACTTGCTATTAGTTATACATTTCACCCCAATTGTCAGCGAGCGCCCGATTCCCGATTACTGCCGCTTGTCTTCTAAGGTGCATTAAGCATCACCGGTAATGGGAAGTAGGTCAGTGCGCCCCGGGTGGCTGGCCTCATACAACACGCGGCTGGTGACCAGTATTATGTAAATACGTCCCAAGCCGTTTGCACACGTTCCCAGTGATTTAGTAATGAGCTTATACAACATTTTTTAGTTCCCCCAACGTAGCATGAACTGAAAGAACTGAGTAATTATTGTTGAGGCCATTGGCCAATTGCAAATACAGGTTATACAAGTAGACACTGTTATGTCATTTGCTCGAAATAAACCACGCGTCTTAGCGAGTCTTGCAATCCTCACACTGTACTGGCGGGATTTGTCTGATGCGCTCTCTACTTTTTCTTCTCTTAATTAAATCTCTTAGTACACATACGAGGATATATTTCAAGGGCTCGTATACTTCTTATAAATGTACATGTACTTTTCATTAGTGATGTGCAGAGTCTCAGACACGGGCGTTTGCTCTCCATCTGTCTTATGTATCTCTTTCTCAGATGATCAAAGGTGTGGCCAACTAACAAAAAATGTTTCTCGTCGTCCACCTGTCGACATAATGGAGAATGCAAATTTTGCATACCTTTATACCTCCGATTCGTTTGAAGGTCATTCACTCCAAATCTAAACTGGATTGGTGCATCGCTAAATTCTTTCACATTAATCGCATTTAGGTATTTTTCCATGCCCAAATCATATTTAAAGGATGAATACCACTCGCATGAGTTGATGAATATCAATGTAAGAATTTATCACACCTTCAAATATTGCATCCAGAATGGGTAGAGTTTTCCCCCACTGGCATGTAGGCTTGCTTCTAGCATGTGTCGGCCCAAGAATGAGTGACTATCCCTGCCAAGGAGGTTATGTTTTCCAGTCGGCTAGGTAGGTGTTCGTTCGTTCGACATTCAGCAATATAACTTCAAAAATTTGAATACAGATGCTGATAAAATTTGGTGCAATGTACGGGTTTCACACAAGGAATAATCTCTTATATTTTGGAGGTTATCTGTTATCTTGTTTTGGAATTACAACCATAAAGAGAAACTTCATCGCCTCGGCCACAGCCCCATGTAGAGAGCGCCAGCAAGCACTGCATGATGGCCTATTTTTAGCCACCCCCTAGCCTCGCACGAGATCACAACGGCAGTGCAAGAAGGCGATGGAACGTGTTTTGTCTGCTACAGTTGCCGCTTGCAATGTTCACCTGTGATGTCTCCACCGCAGTGGCAGCCTTGGCGGAGGTTTGCGCTCTCCGGATGTTCTCTAGTTGTGTCATGTTTGACTACAATCAGCCAGACTTCACCATTGGAAGACAATTCTTAACAGTTGAAGAAATCCATGCATGTCATTGTGAACTGGAATGTTCGATGAATAATAGATCTCAGTAAAATGCGAAACGCCGTCCAAGAAATTGCAACATTACCTCCCCATCAGACCGAGTTTAGTGGAAGGTTAAAAAACTACACAATTTTATTTGTAGTTAATGAAGACGTCAGCAGAGGTGACAAAATGTGTTTATATGTGTGTGTGTGTATGTGCATGCGTGCGTGCCTGCCTGTCTGTGTTTTTGTCTGCCTGTTTGTGTTTTTGTCTGTCTGTTTGTCTGTCTGTCTGTCTGTCTGTCTGTCTGTCTGTCTGTCTGTGTCTGTCTGTGTCTGTCTATCTGTCTGTCTGTCTGTCTGTCTGTCTGTCTGTCTGTCTGTCTGTCTGTCTGTCTGTCTATCTGTCTGTCTGTCTGTATCTGTGTTGAGAGATTTATATAGTGCACAACTTAAAAGCACTTTTCAAAGGCGCTGCACACATTTCCTGTGAAAATACCACAGTTTTAAGTTTCTTCTTGAATGAGGGGAGTGAGAGAGAGGGAGAGAGAGAGAGAGAGAGAGAGAGACAGAGACAGAGAGAGACAGACAGACAGACAGACAGACGGACAGAGACAGTCAGAGACAGAGACAGAGTCAGACAGAGACAGAGATAAAGACAGAGAGAGAACGACAGAGACAGAGAGAGAACGAGAGAGAGAGAGAGAGAGAGAGAGAAAGAGAGAGAGAACGAGATAGAACGAGAGACAGAGACATAGAGAGAGAGACAGAGACAGTGACAGAGAGAAAGAGAAAAAGAAAGAGAGAACGACAGATTAAGAGAAAGAGAACGAAGGAGAGCAAGAGAGAGAACGATAGAGAGAACGAAGGAGAACCACACACACACACACACACACACATCTATCTATGGCGTTGCTTCGCGAATATATATATATATAGAGAGAGAGAGAGAGAGAGAGAGAGAGAGAGAGAGAGAGAGAGAGAGAGAGAGAGAGAGAGTCAGAGTCTGAGTGTCAAAAGCCAAGTGGGAAGGCATTTCACAGTCGTGGTGCTGAGCACTGGAGAGTCCTGCCTCCACTTGCTCCAGCACCTGCTCAGAGGCCAGGCCATCAACCCCCACTCTTAATGTTTAATATGACATGCACGCCCCTCAACCATTTTCTCATGCAGCTGTGCCCTCTAAAGCGATTCCTTCCTTGCTTTCATCCCATTTTTTCATCCACCCATCACACGCCCATCCACATACCAACGTTTTAGCTCATCCACTCACCCATCTATCCCTCTTTTCGGGTGTATCAATCTATCTATATATCCCTCTTTTCGGGCGTATCAATCCATCTATTCATTTCCGAATCTATCTATCAACGAGTACATTCTTCTTGTGATACATCCATTCATCCGTCCATTCATCCGCCCACCGTTCTTTTATCCATCTATCCATCTATCCATCCATCCGTCCATTCATCCGTCAGTCCCTCCTTCACGATCAGTCCATCCATCATTTCCCTTATCCATCCATTAACGAGTACACCCTTCCCCTGATACATCCATCTCCATCCATCCATCCAACCACCCATCCATCCTTTCATACACCCGTCCCTTCTACACGACGAATCCATCTACTCAAGTATCAATCCATTAATTCTTTCTCTTATCCATCCAATTACGAGTACATCCTTTCCCTGATGCATTCATCTTCTCGTCCGCTCATCCATCCGTCCGTCCATCTATCCATCATCTTTCCATTCATTTATTCATACACCCGTCACTCATCCCCGATGTGTCAGTCGATTCAGGTATCAATCCATTCATCCTTTCCATTATCCATCCAATAACGAGTACATCCTTCCCCTGATACATTCAACTTCTCGTTGGCCCATCCATCTATCCATCCATCCATTCATACACCCTTCCCTCCTTCCTGATCAATCCATCCATCCTTCTGTCCATCCATGCATCCACTCATCCAACAATCCATCCATCCATCCAACCACCCATCTATCAAACATCCATCCACCTGCTGACCAACCCTTCCAGCCGGACAGCGGCAGCTCACCTCCAGCGCGTCAGCGCGGGTCTGGCGGCGACCCTTGGTGTTCCGTAGTCCGTGGATGAGCCAGGGTCGGGCGTGGGGGAAGCAGACGTAGCGAGTCTCCGTCACCCCCACCCGCAACACCTGCAACACACCAACGTCGGGTGTCAGGGAGCACTGCGTCTTTGGTGAGGCATGGTGGTGTAGATATACATGTACGCATGGTGATGATGATGATGATGATGATGATGATGATGATGATGATGATGATGATGACGACGAATTATGATGATGATGATGATGATGATGATGATGATGATGAGGCGGAGGAGGAGGAGGAGGAGGAGGAGGAGGAGGAGGAGGAGGAGGAGGAGGAGGAGGAGGAGGAGGAGGAGGACGAGGAGGACGAGAAGGAGGAGGAGGAGGAGGAGGAGGAGGAGGAGGAGGAGGAGGAGGAGGAGGAGGAGGAGGACGACAAGGAGGACGAGGACGAGGAGCAGGAGGGAGGGAGGGAGGAAAAAGTGAGTGAGTGAGTGAGTGAGTGAGTGAGTGAGTGAGTGAGTGAGTGAGTGAGTGAGGGAGTGAGTGAGTGAAGGAGGGAGGGAAGGAGGGAGGGAGGGAGGGAGAGGGGGGGGGGGAGGGGAGGGAGGAGGGGGGGGGGGAGGAGGGAGGAAATATACAGAAAAAAGAAGAAAAAAGAAACAGTATAAGAAAGAAGAAGGAAAAGAAGAAGAAAGGAGGAGGAGGAGGAGGAGAAGAAAACGAGGAGGAGGAGGAGGAGGAGGAGGAGGAGGAGGAGGAGGAGGAGGAGGAGGAGAAGAAGAAGAGGAGGAGGAAGAGGAGGAGGAGGAGGAGGAGGAAGAAGAAGAAGAAGAAGAAGAAGAAGAAGAAGAAGAAGAAGAGGAAGAAGAAGAAGAAGAAGAAGAAGAAGAAGAAGAAGAAGAAGAGGAAGAGGAGGAGGAGGAGGAGAAGGAGGAGGAGGAGGAGGAGGAGGAGGAGGAGGAGGAGGAGGAGGAGGAGGAGGAGGAGGAGGAGGAGGAAGAAGAAGAAGAAGAAGAAGAAGAAGAAGAAGAAGAAGAAGAAGAGGAGGAGGAGGAGGAGGAGGAGAAGGAGGAGAAGGAGGAGGAGGACGAGGAGGAGGAGGAGGATGAGGATGAGGAGGAGGAGGAGGAGGAGGAGGAGGAGGAGGAGGAGGAGGAGGAAGAAGAAGAAGAAGAAGAAGAAGAAGAAGAAGAAGAAGAAGAAGAAGAAGAAGAGAGACAGAGATACAAACACACACACACACACACACACACACACACACACACACACACACACACACTCACACACACACAAGGTCATGGTTTCAAGGAGGAACAAAACGGTAGTACGTCAGATGACAGTTGTCAAAGGGAAGCTGTCAGTGGCGAAAGAGCCAAATCTCAAATTAAGCTCATTTTGTCTTCAGACTTTTTCTCGTTCCCCACACTCTTGCGAGTGAATCGCCCACGACATAAACAACAACAACAACAACATCAACAACCACCACCTACGAAGAAACAGATCATGCCAACGGAATGGCCAAGAACGAACCTGAACACTGACACCGAAAGCATATCACAATGCACTCTGGAGAAACTTTCTCCAGCTCTTCTCACCCCTGTCGGATTGACGTCATCCCCAACGAAATTATCCCAGAATTCCCCCACCCCCCCAACTTCTTTAAGCACGCAAACCAACGTCAGGGTAAGCCTGCTACGACAGCATTTGCTAGTCATTACTTGATGACCTTCAGATCTGACTTTTTAGTCTAACAGACGTATCGAGGGCATGTATTCTAAGCCTCCAGAGGGAGCTGTGCGAAGCAAGCGGACTTTTAATAGGATCCACAAGGATGTAGGGCAAGGGTGGGCAGCCTTGTTGTTAGGCACCGCGCAGGAGCTCCCACAGGAAATCCTTCAAGCAGTCTAAAACAGCAACAGACCAGCAAGAAGTGGATGTGATTATCCAAGAAATCGTCTGCCACCACTCTCTGCTAACGTCATGGCCTTATGGAGAGAGTACAGGAAGACAGGGACGACGGCAGATGTGTCCAGCTATGTTGGCAGTGTGGCGTAATAATCTGGTCGCGTAGTGAGCTGGCTTTTCCAGTTCGATGTACTCTCTGACCCAGTTTCCGCAGAATAAAAGCGTAAAAGCGAAAACTAGTACAAGAATGCTTACGTTCAGTTAAGACAATTCGCTGTTTGACCACTTCGAAAGTTGAGAAATTAAACTTTTTTCGTTTTTATTCCACCCACACCGCCCTACTACGGCATGTCAAATTAGAGGTTTTTAAAGTCAGTTAGCAGTCAAACTGTCGAGCACAGACAAAGAAGGTCAGTTGATCTGCTTCTTTCATCGTTTCATACTTCGTCATTCCACGAATAGTCAGGCATGCATCGTCAGCGTGTCAGGTGTCAATTCGTGAGGAAACGTAACTTTGTGGGCATATAAATTCGCGAAATATCCGTTGTATAACTTATATAAGCATTGTTTCAACGTTCACCTCGTTGGATTCAAAAGTGTTTAGCATCAAGTCATCATCATTTCCATCATGAGAAGAATTGCGTAGTCATTTTAACAGCACTATGTAGGCGCACAAACATGCTGAAATTGGTTGTCATTGTTGCCTTTCAAAGTTGTTTTTAGAATTTTAATTGGTTGTCGTAATAGAATTCGAACTAATAGAACTCCGTTATAGAAATCCACCAATATTTAACAACACTGCAAATTCAATCGATAAAATTAATTTATTTCAAACAATCACTGGCAACAAGAGTATTTGTGACGAACGGAAATTTCCTCAATCGAAAAGCAAGATCACGTGGACGGGCAGACAAAGAGTTACGGCAGATGTAGAAAGTCGATTTGAACTAGGGTTTTTTTTCTCCAAAGGGGTGTGCACGGAACAAAATGGAAACAACATGAAAAATGACGCGCATTTCACAAAGAGGGAAAGGCCACAAACACACACACACAGAGAGAGAGAGAGAGAGAGAGAGAGAGAGAGAGAGAGAGAGAGAGAGAGAGAGAGAAGGGGGGGAGGGGAGGGGGAGAAAGGGACGACGTGGGGGGGGGGGAGCGGTTGAGGTTCAGTTGACCTAGTAGATCCATTTTCCGGGATAAGTATAAAACGGACACAGAAACTCAAGTGTCCAAAATTGCTCTCGTCGATCATTTGAGAGAAAAAAATGATGCATGTTGTAATCTGGCTAGCGACTCAGAAAATAGCCCATGGTAAAAAAAAAGTGTTGCCGAAAATGGAATCAGAGTATCACTAAAAATCAGAGTACCCCCCCCCCCCAAAAAAAAAAAAAAAAAAAAAAAAGAAAGAAAAAAAAGAAAGAAAGAAAAAAAAGGGATGTTGAACTTTAGCAGTGGTCGTCAGAAAAAAGTTTGTCAGCCTGTAACTCCAGCTTTTAAAGATCATAATTTGTCGTTTCAACTGACTTTCCTTAACTTTGATATTTCCCACAAATACCCTCTGACGACTCATGCAAATCCCAATATTTTCGGCAGAAATATATTCCAAACATCATTTCTGGCGTGAAAACATCCTTCCTTACATATCCTGCTTCGTGTAATACTGTCCATCTCGTTTCGAGGTAGTTCTTTACAAGACGTATGACATAATTTATTTGACTGCGCAGTTTATGAGGGAGTCTATTCAACCGTCTGAAAAAGCCACAGTGCGAGAGAGGTATTTGAATCTTATGTCTCAAGATCTATGGCTGTGTATGATGGCAGAATCCATCCCCCCCAAAAAAATCTGAGAGCAAATCAAATAACAGACCACCTCCATTCATTCACGACACGACCGACGATGTTAACTGGTACCAAAAACACACACTTTGCTACAAGTGCCTTCTGTTGCTGTAATGGATTTTAAGTGAGAGATGACCATCTACATTAACTACTGCAGACACTGCTGGTGTTCATCTTTACGGCCACTACAATCTCGATAACTGAAAACAACCCCTTCTAAAACTACCCCCCCCCAAAAAAAAAACAAACAAAAAAACACAACAAAGCAACCCCACACAACACAACAAGAACAACAACCCTTAATTCACTTGCATTATTCTCCTTGCTATGCAATTATTGTATCCGTTCAGATTTAGACCGAACATAAGCCTTCAGTTTCAATTTCCGGAGAGCGCAACGGAGATTTCATTCAAGTTAATCAATGTCAGTCCACATCGCGTTTCCCGCTCTTCTTGCTTCAACGTTTCTCTGTAAACACAAGAAGGTCAAGCTTTCAACATAACAGATTCTGACGTGTAATTTTGGATTTTGGAGTTCATATGGGAAAAACACTTCCTCGTTTCTTCTTCTTCTTCTTCTTCTTCTTCTTCTTCTTCTTCTTCTTCTTCTTCTTCTTCTTCTTCTTCTTCTTCTTCTTCTTCTTCTTCTTCTTCTTCTTCTTCTTCTTCTTCTTCTGCTGCTGCTGCTGCTGCTGCTGCTGCTGCTGCTGCTGCTCTTTTCTTCCTTCCTTTCCTCCCTCCTCCTTTCTTTTCCTCTCTTTCTATTCCGATACTCCCACTCTCATCCACAGCAGTTAGGGCAGCTGACGTGGTGCATATGTCACATTATGTGTAATACAAGTGATGGTAAGTGCGCTTTGAACAACACCTCAGACGAAGAGAACAGTGCTGACAAAAGAACAAAGACTGTCTTCCTTAGTTCCATGATACGAGTATCACCTCTTTGAATCGAGACCGCGTAGGACTCACTACCCACCAGCCTCCGGCCCCGTCGGCTGGCTCACTTATGCAGATTCAGTGTACAAATGAATGCAGTAACCCACCGAGGTAGTCACCGTCTCGACTCTGTCGCTTTCTATCTTTCAGCCGCAGTCGTTTTATAAGCAACAAGATATTTCCAGAGAGGTCCTCGCACTGATCTTAATTCTCATGCTAGCCTTTTAAGTGATTGCAAGCGCCCGATGGGGAATCCTACAATGCGTACTGTCTGGATGGATGGAGTTTTACGGCCTATCAGCCTTTGTAGGCTATGCAAGGTCATCAAGCACGAACATCACTAGAATAGTTCCACGTAAGCGCAATTCAAGTCACGATGCCCCTATTTATTCGCCTCTCACGAATCGTGAAGGGAGACACGGTGGGTTTATTCTTTTAACCTCCACCCCACAGGGGGAGCATACTGCCCCACGTCTGCGCACTGATCTTCAATCTCACATAGTCCTTAAGAGCTTAC